>JBBYHH010518153.1:0-11018 GCA_038382905.1 Daphne laureola
CCAGGCTACCCGGAGCACAAAGTTAGACAATTGCCTGGCCACCGACTGCAATGTTTTACTCAGCTTTAAATTACCCCAAAAACATAACCTAAACAGGTTTTGTTTTGCAGTTTAAGAGCGATTTTTATTTCCCAAAACTCGTACTTAGGGTTTTGGGACCCTTTTTTCTTCATCTTTTATCGTTTTACCTCAGATTTCATGTTGGAGGATTGAAGATTGCTACACAATTCCTAAGCTTTTTTATCTCTAATCTTCTTATTTTGCAATTATGTTCATCCTAATTGTGAAAATCAGTTTGAGCATGAATAGGGAGTAGTTCCTTAGCTCTTTGTTTGTTTGGGAACTTGTATGATTGTTAGATTATAACCATGTTTAGTTGATGATTTATGCTTATTGGTAATAGTTTCTTGAGCTTTAAGAAACAGTAGAAGATTTAGAGTAGCTACCTAATTCCCTACACCTATCATTGTTCGGTGAATTGACTCCATAGAGTATTTCATTGAGCCAACCATGGAAAACTGTTAGACACCCTAGAATTATTCTGAGAAGGTAATTTAGGGTGTTAGGAGGCTATACTTGGGCAAACCTAGGGCTTCTATTAATGGTGTGAGCGGAGAGATCTCGTTTGGTCATTAATGGAAAGGATAACTCTAGCCTAGTAAGTTAGGGTTTGAATTATATCAATCTCCTTCATCATTGCATTCTTCTCAACTAAGCATGTCATCTAGCAAACCCTAAGACGTCAAGGGGACCTTTAGTCATTGAATTTTAACAAATCAACTCAGTTTTTACTGCGTTCAAATCTAGTTCAGTTTCTTGTTCTCATTTAATTACTTATTACTGTTAGATTAATTGGGTTACGATTCGTTCACCACTTCATCACATCTTGATTGTTTTAATTACAAGAAAAATACCAAAAATATTGCATTTATCTATTTATCATTAACTGTCATTACATTCCTGTCACTAGAACCTCACACCCGGCACGATGGAAGCTGGCGAATAGCGGTTGAGGGATGCGGTGACGGCGGTGACATCGATTCTGAATGGAGGTTTCTAAGGTGTAGCGAACCCAAAACCCGACCCTTAAAAAAATTTGCTTAATCTTTTATTCTATAATGCGTTAATCAGTTTAAGGAATTTTAATTAAATCCTAACCTGCACTCGAGACAGGTTAGTGGTTATACGGAAAATTGCATGATCACAACATTAATAATAAGTTGAGCTCCGCTCAACATCAGATACTCCAGAAAGGAGGCTCGCCCACTTCATTGGGTAAGCAATCCCTGATAAAGATAAATATATATACAGCCCAACAAAAATACTATCTAACCAAAGTATGCATGCCATAAATACTACTACTACAGAGCCGAGAGTTTGACAAGTCAAAATACGTACTATGTCAGGATAGTCGGGATCAACTACTGACTAACACACCCAAGAAAATGTCATTGTTGCTACTAGACACAAATAATTAAGTTTAATCGTTAGTCAATGATAAATGTGCTCACCCATTTTACTAAATTACCACTATAACATCTCAATCGAGACTACCCCCAAATCGAATCATAATCCACTATCAAGGAGTATTAACATACCTCTGGTTTCAAAACTCAATACAACTAGACGGATCTATACCGCATGTCATTTACCAGGCTCTCTGAAAAACACTAATGTAATGGGGGTGAGTCCTCGAGAGGTACTCAGTAAGAGGTTAGGTAAGGATGACAGTTTTATTATTAAAAACACCTGCATAAAAGGGTTAGCATGTCGTGTGCTAATAGTATATACATCCTAATATCACATGGTTAATGATATGAAAAATGTTATGATATGCAATACAATACGTCCCATCGGACGTCATCACCCACTCAACTCATCCCGAAGGGTGGTAGGCGGAATAATAATAATCCACCAGTGGCACGCTGGCCTGCACGGGTTCCCACAATCGACAGCCCCCCATGTAATCGGTTTGGGGTTTAGAACTTCTTTCGCATGGTACCAGCGTGGGGCCTAGGTTCCCCATTATAATTGTCGTGAGGTCTTCGTTGACCATATATTTATCAAATCATCTCTTGATCATACATGATCATAGTATAGTGACCTTACCATAGAACTAACCCGAAGAGTCACTGGGCCTCACCCTCGACCCGAGTACTAGCTCTTAATTAACCTAATATGTATAACGGTAACCTATAACGCATATTAACGAAATTAAGCCCCTTATCTAAATGAAGAAAATAAATATCCTCGACATTCCCGAGTAACCAATTTCCAGCAAATAGTCTTTACTCTAGAAAATTACAAAACTTTGTAAGGTTTTATCCTTAGTAAATTTCTACTTTACTTAAACAAATATACCACATGTTGACTAAAGTCAACCGTTTGATCATATTGGTTCACTTAAGCTTAAAAGTGGTTAAACAAGTTGTAATTTCACCCAATTACCACTTAAGTTCCATTTAATCATTATTTATGATTAATTACATACAAGTCCATATACTTTGTCAGAACATGCAATTTTACCCAATTTTATCAAATTTAGCATAAAGTGTCCAAAATCACTTAAATGTTACCAACTTCATACTTAATCTTAAAGAAGCTTAACTTTACTTCTTTTACCCATAATTACACATTAAGTCTTTGTACTTTATCCAAAATTTTAATTTGGCCCAAAATTACTTAAACTGACCAAATTCACCAAATCACTTCCTTTTTCACACTTAAGTTAAAAAGTGTCTTACTTCACTTTACTTTCCACAAATTACCACATATAACCATAACTTTTCCAAAAGTTATTTTTTAGCCTAAATTTATTCAAAGTGGTTAATTTTACCCAAATTTCACATTTAACTTTCAAATGAGCTTAATTTCACTTATTTGCCACTAATTACCAAATTAGCTCATTTTCTTCCAAATTCTTCATTTAACTTCAAAACTCCAACTTTTAACACTGTCATTTTCGGCCAAATCTCCAAGTTTTTCCCAAAAATATTCATCTTCTTCCAACTTTTTACCAATCTTTTCCAATGTTCTAAACATGATTATTCCAACTTTATTTCATGATTTCTCCAACAAAATCATACTTAAAAATCAACCCAAAGTTTCATCTAACTATAAACTTTTCACTAAATTATTTCTTCAACTTTCTACTTTATCAATCATGCTTTAAATCATCCAAATAATAACATACAACTCCATTTTCATCAAAAATTTCATCATTCATCAAGATCATCATTTCGACCAAACCCTAACTTTCTCATCCATGATGATTTCAACATAATACCAAGTACTAATCATGCTCGAAATCCACCCAACAACATGATTCAAGCATAAAATCAAACTTCCAACATGTTTTGAATTTTAAACTAAAATCAAAACTTCATAACTTCACCAAATCATGCATTTCTTCATATCACTTATCAACAACCATAAAAGCTTACCTTTTAAGAAAAAAAAATTCCAAGAATGGTTGTGAATATTTCCTCCAAACATTCCCTTGAAACTTTCGGCCACTATAAGGAAAATAGGGAGAAAGTGAGCTTAAAGTTTCCTCCACAACATGTTTCATCTTGAAACATACATATAAAGAGCTCACCTAAAATTCCTCTTGAAGAGATCCTTGAAGAAAACTTGAGAAAAGCTTTTCCAAATTTCTTGATGAAATCGGTTACAAGAAAAAATGGAGGAGATGAAGTTCTTTCTCATATCCAAGCTTTGTTTCATGAAGAAATTTTTTTGAAACATGCTCACCTTTATGTTATCTTCAAGCTTGATGATGGAAGGATGGTTCTTGAACAAGAACCAAGTTTGAACACCAAGAAAATGTTAAAGATGAAATTGGCCTTGAGGGGAAAATCCTTCCACCTTTTTCTTCTTGATCTTCCAACACCCTTGGAGACTTGTTGATGATGAAGAGGAGCGATGAGTGTATGAATAAATGGAAGAACAAACTTTGGTAGAAAAGAGAGGATGAGGCCGACGATTTTGTGAAAGAGGGAGAGGAAGAGAGTTGTGAGATGAATTGTTTGGTAGATAAAATGAAAGAGTGAGATTGAATAAGGGGTGTGTAGCTGGTTATGTGGGTGGGGTGAGGGTAGGATAGTTGTTTATTATTTAGGCTAGGGAACAATATCCTAATTTTGCTAACTAGACTTAATATTTTAATTCTAGGTCAATGGCTAGTTTAATAAATAGTTCACCCTAAAAAGAAATCCAAATCCTCCCAAATTGGTAGCCCAATTAAATTAGGGTTAGGGAAATTTTCGTCCAATTTTCTGAAATGACCATTTTGCCATCCGAAACCGATTTTTGGCAAAATGGCATGGAACTCCCGTAACACCTTTAAACACCTAAATCTTGTTAAATAGAAGTCAAATATGCTCCCAGGAGATAATATTTTATTAATTACAATGTCAATTACATGTAATTACAATGTTGCCAAAAATTACAATCAACTTTCCGGATAAATAAATTGTCCAAATAAAATACATCCGGAGTGACTATAACAATTCCCATGGGTTTAATCCCTCTCACCCTATCATAATTGTGAACCTTACACTTGAGGGAGAGTCAGGCTTATAAATATTATTTGTCTAATTTGATTTCTTACATTAGCATTCACCCTCGACAGCAACAATCTTCCCCTTATCCACACCAGAAGTGGGGGGAGTCTCCAAAACATCAGCCTCGATAGGCTGCTCCTTGTCATCATTTCCTTCTTGCTCGACTACAAGGAAACACATAAGTTAAAAAATGATACTAAAGCAAGTGTTTAAAAAGAAGGCAAAGGATCAAAAGCTTACAAAGCCTGTGATGCTTGCGGGCACGAGCCTCGATGACTCCTCAAAGTCATCACTCTCAACAATGATAGGCTCCACAACCATCAGGGGTGTAGCCTTCATGACCACCACCTCACGAGACATTCTTCTAGGAGTAGGAACATCACTCTCAGACAGGGACGTCAACATGCCTCGCATAGGCTCCTTCTCCACTGACTCAGCTACCCTCATCAAAAGGGAAGCCCACAGATCTACCTTCTTCCTAAAGGTAGTTTTCTTCTTTCCCATAGTATATACAATAACACAAAAGATACATGTTAGCAATGATGACAAAACCAAAGGTGAAAACAAAAAATACTACAAAAAACTACACTAACATTGGGGCTCACTCAGATGAGTAGTGAACTTCTTTACAAGGTCACCACTCAAGTCGTCAACCCAATTCTCCACGGCGTCTACATTCCTCGTAAGTCTAAAGGAATGACTAACTCCAATCTTATGAAGCGTGACCTCATCGAACATCTCCAGCTTAAAGAGGAATGACTCATCTATCACCTTATTCTCCATAACCTTGACAATCCAATTGCACAAGAAGATAAAGGCAATCCTACCAGACGACCCAGCCCATAAGGTCGCCTTATCACATGACCCAACCCTAGAATTGTGCACAAAATATGCAGGGAATGTTACAGTCACCATTGAATTCTGGGTCATTTTGCCAAATTTCACCTCCAGGGGCAAAATGGTCATTTTAGGGAAAATGGAAGAAAATGGACAATTAAGTTGGAAAGCATGATGTTGATGGCTATAATGAATAAAGGAAAAGAAAATGACAAGTTATGATATATTATGTTATATTACATGATATATTAAGGCTATGTTAGTAAGTGGAATACAAGTGTCACACTTTTTTGGTAAGATGAAAAATCACTCAAGTGTTGATAAATGGTAAAGTGGAAGAGAGGATATTTATTTATGGATTGAGTATTTAAATAGGAGAAAGAAGAGTGAGTTATTTGTATGAAAAGAAAGGAAAGGGTGTAGAATGGAATAAGTGTATATTATATACTTATTATGTTATGAAATATGGCATTTTGATAATTCACTCGCTCTCTCCTCTCCCTCTCTAAACCACCAGCTCCCTCACCTCTCCCTCACCATCTCTTGCTCAAAATGTTCATCAATCCATACCATTTAAGCTCCTAAAATTGAAGGAGAAGCTTGATTCATGTGGGAATCAACCTAGAAGTGAGATTGCATCAAGAAAACAACACATTATTCTCTTCTCCAAGGCATGGCCAAATTTGTCCTTGAAGCTAGGGTGAAGGATTTCATAAATTCTTGAAGAAATTGTTAAGGTAAGCTTGAATTAAGGATGATATTGAAGTAATTACAAGCTTTACTTTATCATTTCTTCATGAATTGGAAGAATCAAGGTTAGGGTTCATAAGGTGTTCATGACGGAATTTTGGGGAAATTTTAAATTGATTCCAAATTAGTGTTCTTGGGTGGTATTAGAGCATGTTTAATGCTTGGAATTAACTTCAATTCTTCATGAATCAATGAGTTGTGTTTTAGGGCCAAAATTTGAGGTGAAGAATCAAAGTGTATAATTGAGCTAAAGTAAGGCCTAAAACGTGTTCATGGGATGTTTCTAAAAATCTTTAATACTTGGAAGAAGCATTGAATCATTGATCAAGGTCATGGTCAAATATAGTCAAAGTTGGCTAAAATTGATTGAAATTGATCAAAGTGTGTAATTGAGTTGAAGTAATGGTTCAATTGTGTTTTTGGGTTGATATTAGGAAACTTTAATGCTTGGAATAAGATTAGAATCACATGGGAAGGCGGAGCTCTAGTGTTGGCCGAATTGTCAAGTGAATTTTAAAAATATTGGTTCAAAGCCAATTGTGTTAAATGCTATGGATTAGGGATGTTTAGGAAATCCTGAATTGCTATAAAAAGTATGGAGAAAAATTAAGATGGTTACTTTTGAAGATGAGGTCGAAATTGATGATGGTTTCAAAAGTTGAGGATGGTTGTGAAATTATGTATGGATAATGTTGTTTAGGTGTCTAGGAGCCTACTTTGATGAGAGCATGTAAAGGAAATGATGTTGGCCATGGTTTCTCCTTGAGGCCGAATTGTTGGTGGAAAATTAAGGTTGAATGTTGTTGATGAAAATGGAATGATTGATGATGATTGATGCTAAAGTAAGGTGTTTTGTGTATAAGTGAAATGGTAGAAGAGGTTGATAAGTATATGTGCATTTTGAAAGTTGAGCCTGAATTTGTACATGTATGAAAAGTTGAGGAATTTTTGTGAAAAATTAAATGTTTGTTCATGGATGTTCTTAAAATGGGTTGTTATGTATGTAAATGAGGTTGTAGGAAAATTGGATGCATTTTAGCTCATTTTGGATGTTTGGGCTGAAATTCTCAAGGATGAAAAGGTTAAGGATTAATGATGGGAAGTTGAATGTTAATTGATGGATGATGATATACTTAGGTATATTACTTGTGTATGAAGTTATGTTGAAATTGGACAAGAATTGCCAATTTTAAAGTTTAGGGCCAAAATGTTCAACTATGGAAATGTTAAGGGTAAATGATGTTATTTGCTAAGTAAGGTTGGATTTGAATGTTTTGTAAGGTTAAGGAAAGAATGGGAATGTATTAGTTAATTTTGGCACTTTTTCAGAAAGTGGCCAAAAAATAAAAAAATGTCTAAGTGTTGAAAGGTCAAAAAATGAAATGAAGGGAATTGATTCTTTATTGATTGTATGATTGTAAAGTGTTGATGGTGGTTGCCGAGGCATTAAGGAAAAGGCTATCAGAAAATTTTACGGAAAGTGTACGGGGAAAACAGGAAATGGCACGGATGGTTTCATACGACTGAGGTTCACCACGTAAGGGTTCAACTTGCTTTATATGCACTCTGGTTTAATGGTATGCATATCGGGTAAGTTGAGGCTAGTTCTCGGGCTGAGGGTGGGGCCCAGTGACTCCCGAGACTAGTCTCATGGTAAAGATAGAGGTGTGCAGGTACTCAAGTGCGGGACTTGCAGCTCCCTTATGATGATGTTCCACGATCGCAGGGTGATCATTTATGCTACGAGGGTTAAATGGTTATGGGATGATGGTTTTGGTTTATGATGAATAATGGCTTATGGATTTATGTGGTTCCGTGATCCGTGTGATCATTTCTGGGAACCTTATGGTTATGGTTATGGTATTTCCGCTCTGATGAGCGATGATGATGGTTATAGGGTTCCTAGGCCCTCGCTGGTACCATGCGCATGTAATATTAGGGAGACCCCAAGTGGTATGAAATAAGATCACCGAGGCCATCGTGGTGTGTGGGATGGAAAAGGAAAATGATTGATTGTCATATGAAGAAAGGAAAGTGCATTGCATATCATTTATTCATATTTATGTAGGTTGTATGAACTGTAGTATATTGCATATTGTGCATACTAACATTGTCTTTGCAAGTATCATTTGACAAAACATTTATTCTTATCTACACCTTTACTGAGTTCTCTCGGGAACTCACCCCCCCTTACAATTATACTTTTTAGGAGCTTCAGGTTCTGGACCCGCGGTGTAGTTTCCCGCCTGGTCTTATATTGATTTTGTACCAAAGGTACATTTTAGCTCCTTAATAATTATGGTTTATGATAATGGGACGGGGTGAAACCGATTAAGAAAATGATTATGTTATGAAAAGAAAATGGAATGAAATGGAAAAGATAGTATGAAATGGAATAAGGTATGAAAAGGAAAGAAAGGAAGGAAATGGTTATGAAAAGGGATAAATGAAAGGAAATGATTATGAATAGGAAAATCATGTAAATGAAAATGTAGTATTATGGAACCAAGTATGGTATGATAATGGAAATGTATGTTATACAAAAAGGAAAGTAAATGAAATGGGAAATGGTTAAAAGGGATAATCAATTTTCTGGATGAGCACTTATATGTTATGGTTAACGGTTAACACTTCTCTTTTATGTATGTTCAGCAGTAGCAGCAGCAGTATCAGGTGTTGTATGTCGGGGTCACGTAGATCCGACCACCTGAGCATAGTATGTATTACCTATTGGAAAATGGCTCTGTAGTTGTAGATTGGATATACACATGTAGAACTGAAAACATGATGAAGCATGTTTTATATTAGAAAGAATGCTGATTTTTGGATTAGGTTGTATAATGGGGTATGTTGCTGAATTCTAATTATGTTTATGTTTATCGGAGAGTACTTTCCCAATACAGTAAGGGCAGGGCTCTTTTCTGGTACATCTATGTTGAGCGGAGCTCAGCTAAACTGTATGTTAATACTAAAATTTTTCAAGGGTGTAATTGATGTATAAGTGGAGGATTTTCGCGTTGTCAAAACGCTAGGTTCTAGTATTGCAAATAGGAAATTGAAGATGTAACCTGGGACTAGGTTATGGAAACCGCCCACCAAGGTGACTCCCCATAATGTTAAGCAACCATCACTACGCCCCTCCGGCACGCATCCGCTTCCACCGGGCCGTGTGCAAAGGGGGTGGTAACACCATCTTTCTTTTTCTTCTCAGCATCGTCGATTCCATCAGGAAGGTGGAAGGAAGTGGTGGAATCGGACCCTTAGGGCCGCAGTTCTTCTTCCTATTCTACAACAAGAATTTGGGTAAGAATCTCTAAACCCTAAACTATTTCAAATTCAGATTTGACGAGAAAGAAAGAGATTTTCAGATTCCCAAGATTTTTCCTCCTTCCTTGAGTAGTTACTTGCTAAAATCAGCAATGTATGTTAAGTAAATGGTTCTTTCTTCGAATCCTTGTTATGACCGAATCTAATGAGGAGTTTTGATAATTTTTATTATTGATAACATTATAAATGAGGGGAGATTTATCACTGGGAGATGCTTAATTGATGATAGCATGTTAAATCATAATTGTGGATGAACTCCCTGAAAATTTGGCCAAATGATCGATTTGTATGTTAGAATCTTGTTGGATTTGGATGCATTAATACTGTTTTGATGTTAATGAAAGCGTTATTAGATGATGAATGATGAGTATGAGGTTTCATTAGAGGATTTGGTTATTTCCTTTGAAAACCCACTACTGGCCGAATCCTACAGGTCTAGGGTTTCACAAATTATGTTGAATGTATTGATATTTCCATGTTGATAAGTTAGCGTAGGATCAACTAGATGTGGTTGATGGTTTTAGTAATGGTCTATAGAAGTGAATAGGTTGATTACTAAGTTAATTGAGAATGTTTTAGAGGACCGAATTACTATGATGAGTTCCTAGTATATTGCTACTAAGTTTAGACGTAAAGTGAAAAGGGAGTTGGTGGAGTTAGAAATTAACTTTCCTATTATAAAGAATCCTAAATGAATAAAGTGAGTTCATGGGAAGCATCATGGGAGCCGATTATTGTGAGTTTCTTGAGGGGAAAGAGGAAAATGACTGGTATGCAAACACAACCACTAGGAGATTATGTGGAACAACTACTGGAAGACACATTACCGAGCGGAAACTAGATCAGGAGCTAGAGGTCCAACATGAAGAATCTACAAAATGTGAACTACGAATAGAGGCTAGACTAACTTGTCGAGTCAGGATCAACTCTTCTTCGTAGCGGGGGCGCCACCCCCCTGTAAGTCCTCGATTCCCTATCTGATATTTATTACTTACTCATTTAATTATATTTTCACAACATTTATTTACTCTTTCACTGTTCTTTGGTCAGAACCTGGTGACACTTAACCACTAGAAGGAGGCTCAGGGTGATCAACCAAAGAGGGAGAACCTAAAACATAAGACATTAGACAGATAGGTTGTATTATAAAGTTTAATCTTGTATTCTTATTTTTACTTTATATTTATTGATACACACTTAAACATGGGTTGTAAAGAACATTTATTATTTCTTTCTACTTTACAACCATCTTTTATTAATAATTTTCTAAATGTTTTCAAAATACAACTGTGAATGATCTGAGAGTTACAACTCTAAACCACATAACGTGTGTGGTCGGTTTAAGGTCATAACAAGACTATAGTGTAAGATTGTGTTACATGAATGCCACATGTATAAATTACATGGCCGAATGTATAATTGACATGAATGAGAACATATGTATGAAACTATGGAAACATGTTTGTATGTTTATAGTTGAGTGTTATATGCACCTCTTTTTCCATGTATGAACATGTATGAAGTAGTTTCATACGCTTG
>JBBYHH010518264.1:0-11018 GCA_038382905.1 Daphne laureola
CACAAGCTTCGTTTGATGTCCAAATCCCTTGAAACAAATTACATTAGCTTCATTTCTTCAATATATATCCAATGAATACAACTTAGTCCATTGTTGGAGCACTTTGTATTTTTACATCCAAAGAGTCCTTAAAACAGCTAAGTGTAGAGTAATTGTTGTTGAAGCTGACTTTGGCCGAATCTTCAAGCCATGAGATGGTTCCTTCCTTGATGCATCCTTTGAAATATTAATCCAATTGTATTCCTAGAATGTCTATCTTGATTACCAAGACTTCATGATTTTCTTGTTGCTCTTGCTTGGTGGCCAAGGTAGACATGAAAAGGCTAAGGAATTCTTGAGCTTTCTTTGCCCTAGACCTTGTCATAGGTCCTCCCAAGCCTTGAAGTGGATGCATTTGGCCTTAAGAAGCTTCATTGGTTCCATTTGAGGAGGGTAGCACCATTGGGCCATGGGTTCTAGCACTAGGTTCCAAGTGAGGTTGCGTCGGGTGAGAAAGGCACTTAGCACCCAAGGCTTGAGGTGAACAAGTACCACACCCCTTCCTCTCCTTTTCCACTCCATCTCCATCTTCATTCATTGAGATTTCTAGGTTTGTATCAGTACTTGATCGGCCATCCTAGCTTATTGCCTAATCGTTTGTAAGGTTTGATTGATTTCGGGATCTTATGGAATGATTGGTAGAACTGACCTCCTTCTCATATAAATTGGGATCTCCATGCAAAACTTTTATTTTCACCAAAAAAAATATCCCCGGCAACGACACCAAAATTTGATCGCAGCCAAATTTAATGTTTAAAATTACTCACTATTGCGCACGATGTATCAATCCTAGTTTAGTGTCTCAGTTAATGAGGGTCGAACCCAAGAGAGGGTGTGGTTGAATTTATAAGTTCTAAGTGAACTACCTTTTGATATGAGAAAGTTCGTGTGACAACTACCTACCGATATGGTAGAGTTCTAATGGTTAACGCAAGCAAATTGTAATTCAAGTAAGACAGAGAAAGGTTTGAAAATGGGAATTAATCAATTGTGAAAAGTTCTTCTAGGGTAGCTTAGCTTATATTTGAGGATTATCTATACTTCACATGTCATAATCAGATGTATGCACGAATATTCTAGAAAATTACCAGATCGTATGTAATTATAGAGCTAGCATACTACAAACATGATAAATGATGGAACAAGCTCATAGATTCAATATCTAATCAAACAATCATATTAGGCATAGATAATCCCTTAGGCAAGCTTAACCTTAAAAGATCATAAACTACTACTCACTAATAGGCATGTTAAACACATAGATTAACATGGAAGAAAATATAATTAAATAAGGTTTAGAGATCACTCTTTGAAGTTTCAGCCTCCAAGCTCTTCCAAAATGACTCCAAATTTATAGATCCCAAGACTACTAAAATATTCAGACCTAAAAACTATATATAGGAGTTCCCCAATGACTAGAATGACCCTAAACAATTTGGTCATGAAAGGCTACTGGAACAGAAGTAAAAAGGTGTTAACATAGCCCCTAAATCTAGATAAGAATGTCTAATATCTAGGAGAGAGAATATTTTGGGCAGGTGTATGAAGCCCATGACTTCCGCCTTAAAGTTGCGTCATGCCTATTTGAGAGAAGAGGGCTTCTACCTTGAACTTGCGCCCTGAATGCATGAGGCGCATCTAATTACATCTTGGAGGTGCTGAGACTTGTGTCGCGCCTTTGCCAAGGCATTAGTTAAGGGCGCATGTACTTGGGACTTGGTCTCTAAAGGGGCACCGAAACCTACATCTTGATCTACCTTCATCTTCCACTGTTCCTTGGTGAGGTGTGAATGTGAGGTTCCAAACTAGCACCTCAAATTGGCGCTAGTCTTCTTTACTTTTTATGAAATGTGCACTTTGGCCCTGATGGTTACTTCTCTTGGGGTCAAATTCTTCAATGTAGCTCGAGATAATCCCTGATGCTCTTCACTCTGCTGATTTCTATCTTGAGCCTTCAATTTACACTATTTTAGTCTAATTTTACCTCAATGTAAGCATCCTGTAGGATATGAGCAATTATAGGTAAAATGCATCTAAGTTATGAAAAAGCAGGCATAAATGATGAGAATTGTATCTTTAACACCCTGTAAATATGTGAGTGTTTTCACACTCATCATTCATAAAGAAAAATAACTTAATTTAGACACAAATATGGAAGAGAGAGATTAAAGGGACGTCCAGGGGGTGGCACCCCCGCCAGGAAGAAAGGTTTATCCTAACTTAGCAAGTATGTCTAGCCTTGGTTCTTAGTTCCACCTTTTGGAGATTGTTCATATTGTAGCTCAAGCTCCCGGTGTAGTTCCAATTCAGTGATTGGTCTTCCCGTATCCTTACTCTAAGGTTTCTAGTATTTGTCTTTCGAGCTCTCAGTCAGTTAGTTCCTAGTAATGTCATTGTCACATGAAAACAGTAATGTGATCAAGTTATTACAATAGAAGCTGAAAGTATACATGAGAGATGATCTACTTTTGTGTTTCTAGTGTCTTCCTTTCCTTAGCTCGTAGCTCTCAAGTACTTATAATAATTATGTATGTAGGTACTAGAAGACATTATTGGCTATAAGAGACCATGATGATGGAAATCACCCTTGGTTATAAACCCTGCTTGCGTATAGTTTCTTGTTATAAAAGCTAGAAAACATTCCCCACACAAAATTCAACAATGGTTGTGCATCCCTTGTTCCTTGATGAGGAATCAATGAAGGACGAAGGAGATGAACCCTACTCCACATCTCTATTCGTGGCCGATGCTTGAGGTAGAGTCCAGGATCATCATCGTTGTGTCCTGTCATCTCTTTCACGTCACCTCACCGTCATGACGCCAGCCAAGGTTTCATCTCGCTCTGTCTCTCTCTCCCGTCTCTAATAGTGTCGAAGGAAGAAGACCAGGAGAAGGAAGAAGATGAATCCCCATCTGATTCATCTTTTCCTATTTTTAAATAAATAAATATAAATTACAAATATAAATTACAAGATCCCCAAACTTCTATCTTCTGTACACATAAACCCCAGTCAGTCTTTTATTTATTTTTAGTTGGTTCTTCACATTTTCTTTTGTGTCAGTTTAGCCACCAAATAACCCTCTACAGTTTTATTTCCTTCAAAGTAGGTCACTAGACACTTCTTCACTCTCTTATTTTCTAATAATCAAGTCACTATTTATCTACTACCAAATCTCAAAGTAACCTCTAATTTTGAGATTTCTTTCATTTTCTCCTAGTAATTATTAATTACATTGTGTTAGGATGTGTCCAGAAGGATAGGTCACAATAATCACATGCATATAAAAAACAACTGTTTCCAATAATCACATGCATACAAATAATCACCTAACATGCATTCATATAGGTGCATCACATGCATATAAAAAAGGTTAGACTTAGGAAGATCAACTAAAAGTCATGGGTTCACTTTTAAATTCTTGTACATAACCAGAATGAATCGCGATTTATCATAGATGATGAAAGGACTACTGAAGAATAAAAAAATCCCATAATCGAACAATGGATGACATGGATGAACAAGTTAGACCACTTAGTGCTGGTTCTTCCGAGAAAAAGTTGGTATTCGACAATGTCTTATTTGAGACTCGAAAACAAAATACTCTTACCGACCAGGGTACCCAAGGGTTTGTGTCCACCTAAATAATGTTCCATTTGTGGAGTGCGGAAAGTAATCCTTCCATTGAAAAAACTCCGATAATGCATGTAGAGCAAAAAATGAACACCTTGAAAGGCGTTGTTAGCAAAATAAAGAGAAAAGATGCTTTGTAGACCCCGACACTCTCTCATTGCTCCCTGTAGTTCAAGTTCTAAAGGATTTTAAGATTCCTAAGCTCAACAAGTTTAATGGTAATGGTTTTCTGAAATGCACCTAAAGATTTATGGTAGACCCGTGATTCCTCTTGGTGTTGCTGTCGACCGCATGGTACAAATGTTCCAACAATCTCTCACTAACACTTCCTTAAAGTGCTTAAATGTAGAGTCATCTTGATTTAGCACTAGGGGAGACATCTATATGGGACTCCAGAAGCACTATCAGTATAACTTAGAGGTTGATGTCACTCGTAGAAGTCTCAAGACCACCAAACAGGTACCCAGGAAACCTACTCTTCTTTCATCTCTCAATGGAGGGCCAAGGCTTCCGAAATGATAAACTGACCTAACGAGGAGGAACAAGATGTTATGGGCTTTGAGAACATCTTGCCCATTTATCATCAACACTTATTCACTCAGTATCTCCAAAGCTTCAAGACTTTAATGAATGCAAGAATATTGATCAGTGTACAAACATGCACACTTTTTCGCGATGTTTAAGGTAGTAAATGCATCATTTATGCTTCATTTTTCTTACTTTTATGCACTTTACTTGAAATTTTCATATTTTGTAGATGCAATGTGTAGAGGTGAAAAAATGAGTCAATTTAGGATAAAAAGAAGGTTTAGGATGAAGTTTTACAAGTTCCAGAGCATGCAAGGTCATCCCGAGCCAAATTAGAGAATTGGTGATCAAGAGGAGAGCTGGAGAGGGCGAGAATGCACATTTTTCAAAGTTGAAGAGTCAAAATGGAGGAAAGTTAGTGCCACTTCAAGGTGCTAGTTTAGTGCCTCAAGGTGGCGCAAGAAGGAGGCGCATCAAGGCGCTAACAAGAGCAAGTCTGGAGTACCCATGAGGCTACTCAAGGTGTCATATGGCGCAAGGTCTATCCGTAACTTGAGCCTGATTTTGACGCAAAGCCTAGGTACCAGGCTCTAGTTTTGGCACCAACAACTAGCGCCTGGTACACTCTCTCTCCTAGTTGTTATAAGTCATTTTCTTGGAAGGCTTCATACTTATCCGAATTGTTAAGCCATTTTAGACAATGTTTACCCCTTTCAAGTAGTGTTAGATTACCATTAGCCCTAGGGTCTTTTAGGATTTTAGAATTTAGGATATATAGACCATTTAGGGTCAGTTTTATGTGTACTCAATCAGACTTACGAATTTGGGGATTTTTGCTCATTGAAGGCTACGGTTTAAGGCCTTCGATCCTAATTTCATGAGGAGTTGAAGGCCTAGGTTGTGGATCTTCAATATATGGATGAATTATACTCCTTTTATTAGTTTATTACACTTTTTAGTTGCTATTGAATGTTATCCATGATTATGTATAGGTTTGATAGAGTTAAAGATGTTATGTATTAGTTTATCTCTAGCTTAGGGTTCGAGTAAGCTATTTCCATTATTAGATTGTTTGATGTTGATCTACAGGAATGTTTTACCATGATAGTATGCACTTTTGTTGATAACCTACATAGGCATATCATCTAGGTGTTCGATTGGGAGTTCGAGAGGGCCTCGATAGAGATAGACCGCCAAGATTGATTGATATGTGTGTTTGGAGTCCGAGAACACCCAAATGTGCCTATTGGTGGCTAAAGTTAGGCATTGTAATCCCTTAGAAATATCTTTCCTAGACCACGAGAGTGGCTAGATTGGAACCCTATCATTCGAGCGACGGTCCGCGGTGCCCGAGAGAGGAGAAAATGATTATAGTAACGCACCTTAAACATGAAACTTCATCACCACTGTAATTAGACCTCAGTAGGAGTTAAAGATAAAGGTCTCTATTATTTATACCATTCATCTCAAGGAATTTCTACACCACTATTATTATTTATTAGCCTTCATACCATATTTACACAGCAAGAATATATCAGTTATGCATTAATTACGATGGCCAGCATGATACCATGTAGTATATTCTTTACCATGTACTTACGGTTCATATGCACAACAAGGATCTCTATTAATTTTGCATCATAAAGTCATCATAAATGTACTAGCAGTTTCGGCCTACCTTTACTTAGAATAACTGAGTATTCTCAATCAACCAACTCTTCTCATTTCCTCATTCCCTTCTAATTTATCAGTGCTTTCTAACACTAGAGCAGAGAATTATCTTACTAACGCTCCATACCCAAATCCTCTCTAGGACAAAATTGGCTATATCAACATCCCAAAGGCAATCTTCCAAACTTCCTTGTATTTAGTAATTGTTGTTGAAAATTAAGCTAAGAAGGCAGAAAATGACAGTTTGTTCACCCCAAAATTTCTGTCCAGATCGCCGAAACTCCAAGCTCCCTCTGTCCACGTCACAACCGTGAAAGGAGATGAAGCTTCCCTTGCCATCACTCCTCCGGTTCCAAGAAAGATCATGCACAGGCAACACCACTGCCGCCATTTCACTGTGTCACTCCAGCTTGGTGACCAGTTCCGTCTCTAGCTCACCCATCTCCATCGCGCATCCCAACTCAAAGAAGAAGATGAAAAACCAGATTCATCATCGATCTCCCCATTCACCGATCATCGCGCATCCAACGTGACTCTGCCCTTCTCCATCATCCTCCGTCGTCTTCCCCCAGGGCTCTGCGTCAAAGAAGCAGAACAAGGACGAAGAAGAAACATCTTGAAAACTCGATCTACCTTTCTTTTATTTCTTTTCTCCTTTATTTAATTAACTCCTTAAATAATTAATACACCTCTCCAACTATTTCAGTCTTGTCAACAAAACCCCATCTGGCCATTTAGATGTTGTCCAACCCTTCATGTTTCTTTCTTGATAGTTTAGTCATTCTATAACTTTCTAACTTTAAATTCTTTCAATTAGGTCATCAAGTATTTCAATTAGTTTAGTCATCAAGTAGCCTCCATCTTTGTAATTTCTTTCAAATTGACCCAATATTTCATCAACAAACCACGTTATGACTCATCTAGGAGGCCGGGTCATAACAATCTATGCCTAATAGGATTGTTTGCTTAGATATTGAATCTATGAGCTTGTTCCATCATTTATCATGTTTGTGGTATGCTGGCTCTACAATTACATGCGATCTGGTAATCTGCTCGAATATCCGAGATGATTTCTTGTATGTTAGACTTAGGAGAATCGATTGGAAGCTCTTGTAAGAGTTTGAGAGAAACTTACCTGATTCATTAGTAGCTAGTGCTTGATTGTTAGTGCCTCAATGGACTCATTCCTAGAGCACGAGAGTGTCTAGTTGCGGGTTTCCTGGTGAGAGGGCGGACGGTTGTCAGAGAGGAAATCGGACCAATTTTGTTGCATACATCATATCATGGCATGTGAAGTAGAGATAATCCCCTGTTATAGGCTAGGATACCCTAGAAGAACTCTTCTTAACTGATTATATCTTGTTTTCAAACCCTTTCTCTGTTTTACATAAATTGCAAGTTACTCATTACAACCAAACCATTCTCACATAGGTAGATAGTTTGTACAAGAACTTTCTCATATCGGTAGGAAATTCAATTAGGACTGATATATTCACACACTCTCTCTCTTGGGTTTGACCCTCACTAATTGAGCCGCTAGACTAGGATTGATAGATCGCGCACAAAAGTGAGGAATTATAAGTAGTAAATTTGGTAGCAATCAAACACCCTTAACTAGGCGAATGCAATTAAACGTGCACTACACTAAGGGGAAAGATTGTAATACATGAAAACTAGCACACAAGATTCACTAACAATCTAAGCATACACTTGATTCCTCGGTAACAACACCAATTTGTTCGGTCAAGAATTTGTTACACATGATAGGTGTATATCAGAATCAAGCTCAAGCAACACTTGACTAA
Source organism: Daphne laureola (assembly GCA_038382905.1). Lineage (NCBI taxonomy): Eukaryota > Viridiplantae > Streptophyta > Magnoliopsida > Malvales > Thymelaeaceae > Daphne > Daphne laureola. The sequence continues at coordinate 7,676 of JBBYHH010518264.1, forward strand.
GAAAATACATTTATAAACACCTCATTTAGCCCTAACAATATCTTATCATAGTATAGTGGTTCAGAATGAGGGATCAAACCAAAGAGAATCAAACATCTAAGTACTATAGCAAACTACTTGAGGAACAAGCATGCATGAATGCAATGCGGACAGTAGTGAGAGAGGCAGAATCATGGATGAATGATGAGTCATGCAAAGAAAGGAAAAGCAAGGAAAGAGAGTAAATTATGGAGGGGAAGAAGTAGCATCATATATGGGTCAACAATCATGGGCTCTTATAGTACTACTGTGCATCCTAAGGAACATGCATGTGCATCTAAAGTTGTGTCCTAAAAGCATGGATCATCTATAATACCACTCACCGATGACCAGGGTCTGTGACTCCCAGTGATCGTCTAATTTGCTAGAACCTGATTCTATGACACTCTCCTAGATTCACTAGCATATAGAAAACTACCACATGTTCTTACGAGACATCAGAATCTAACTACTTTACTCATATAGATATAATTAGCGAGGAAGCATGCAATTAATCTTCATTCGTATCTAGTGAGGTGAGTTACTATCCTCATCCTGCTCCCCTCTCGAGAACTGCGGTATGCTGCTCGTATAGGAGGGTTCACCTCCTAGCCACTCTAGTGGTCCAGGGGTGATCTCTCCGAGGAATACATTGTCTAACTATTCACTAAAAGACACTTACTGGGGCCCTCTCATGCTCCAAGTAAGGCTATCAATTGGTCTTGGGGCTATGTTGATGAAACTTCTCTCAAACATTTCGTCGAACACCTAGATCGCATGCCAATGTAAGTGGTCAGCAAACATGCATGTTACTATAACACAGGCTCTAAGCCCAAGATCTACTAAAATAGTCATGGAGAAAAGATAACTTGTAACATAAGCATGATACTACTAAGACAAGCATGATCACACTCTATTACTGCTAAAAGATAGACATGGAAGCACATAATAGAACTAAAGAAATCAAAGCAAAGTAAAGGTTAGAATTCACCCATAGAAAGCTTCTCCATAGATTAGCCCTTCAACCCCTCTGGAATGAAGGTTGAAGGGCTAAAAGCCCTTAGCTCAAGAAGCTAAATTTAAACTTAGGGTTTCAGCTCAAAGAGAGCAACCCAAAATCCAATTTCAACCTATTCTTGAACAACACAAAATGAATCCTGGAACATCTATTTATACTACTCTACCTACCTAAACCACCCCTGACCTAATTTCACCTAAAAAATGGTTAGGAGGGGTAGGATAGACATTACAAGTTGATACCCAATGAAACTCCTTGAAATGCTCTGTACAAATCCGTGGGTGCAGCTGGAATTGTATGAGGCACTAAACTTCTTCCTTGGAGCACCTAGGAGTGCCACCTGGGTTGAAATTAGCACCTTGGGGGTGCCACTTCTTCCACCTAGGAGGTCACGCCTCGACCTCCTTCTCTTACACCTTGAGGTGTCATTTTGGTGCCTCTAACTAGCGGCTTGGCTTCTGCTTGTGCCTGGGAGTCGCCACTTCATGCACCTCATTCTTCTGAATTGGTGATGGGAGGTGCTAGTTCTAGGCGTGAGAACTAGCACCTCACATTGGCTCCAGCCCCTAGAATTGCACCATTTGCATTTTGCTCCTCAATCTTTCTCCTTGGTGCAATTGGGTCCCTCCAGGATTCCTTAAAGCTTGTTCTCCTTCCTTTTTTATGGCTATTTGTGCATATTAAGCTCATATTCACCTCCAGATGTACGCACCTATAATTCTTTGGAATTTATAAGTAAAGTACATATTTAGAATTAAAAGGAAGCAAAATTGATGGGTTTAATGCTCTAATCATAGTGGAAAAGTGTGCATATTAATACACTGATTAGTTATATGTCACCTTGATTTGGTTAAAATCAAGATGAGATAAACAAGTTCATCGTGTTTGTATGACCACCATACATCCAAACCTATGATTGAAGTAAGCTAGGGCTTAGTGACATTTTATGGTTTGTGACATGTCCTCTTATTTATTTGTTAAAGGGAGTACACTAATAGTGTTTTCAGAGGGAGAAAATGACACACCCCACCACATTGGTGGACATCATTCCAAGTGGGAGTGGTGTAGGTAAAACACTGTACTAGTGTTCATAAAGGACTTTTGGGATGTGTTTCTTAGGATGTGTTCCTTGAAGAATAAGTTCATCAAATATGTGTTCCTAGAGTTCCATGTCCATGAAATGTAACCAAAGAAAGAATGTAAGCAAGTTGTCCCTAGTCCTGGTTATATATGATTCCATTTTTTGAGGAGGGTCAAGTAATCTGTAGACCACGCTGGAGTTTTGCCCGGCAGAGGGTCCTCTGATGCTTAAGTTAGTATGATAGTTAGTTAGAGAGAATATGCCAGACCTAGGGCAGAGTGAATATTTACCTTAAATGATAAATGATGTAGGGTTATATAGTCTTGGGTAATAGGATGGCACATTCATAATATCAGGCGTGGAAAAGAGGCATCTTGTGTCATAGGACACATGGCAAAGATATCCAGGAGGCCGGTCATCAGGCAGCTATGCGCTAAGGGCATGACCTAGGTCTATATGATTGTGTGTTTGGGTAGTGCATCCTCGGTCATTTTTAATGGATCCCCTTTCCTGGGATACTAACTTAAGCATTTGTATGAGCTTTTTGGGTCTGGTTGGCCGAGTATGGGCCTTGGTGGGTTAGTTAGGGCCTATCGGATATCAGGTCCCTCAGAACAAGGATCTGGCAGACCGGAAGGACTCCATCTTATTCTTACTGATTGAGGGGTTCTTTGGCCGTGCTGGTCATTTTGCATTCGGTCATTTGAAAGCTGGGGCCTTGTGAATGGCCCCCCCTTTGAATCCCGTATGGATATGAATCCGGCCTTTTGAATGTTGGGACCTTTAAATTGGCCTCCATTTGATTCCTGAATGCATATGAATCCGGATTTTTGAATGTTGGGGCCTTTAGATTAGCCCCCTTTTGATTCCTGGATGCATATGCATCCAGCCCTTTGAATTTTGGGGCCTTGAAATTGGCCCCCTTCGCTTCTTGGACACAGATGCATCTGACCATTTGTATTTTTTGGCCTTGAAATTGGCCCCCTTATGATTCCCTGATGCAGATGCACCCAATCATTTGAATTTTGGGGCCTTGAGATTTGTCACCATCATCCCCGCGTCCCCGTTATTCTGCGAAAGCGTCTTGATTTAATTGACCGGGCAGCGGTGGGTGACGTGTGGAACCCTTAAACCGAGTTGCGCTTTCCTAAAAACCCAACTTTTAAAAACTTTCTTAAGTCGTTGATATTTCTAACGTGTTTGCAAGTTTTAGGTCATCTTACTAT
>JBBYHH010518375.1:0-11017 GCA_038382905.1 Daphne laureola
ATTAATCATAAGGGGGTGAGTCCTCGAGAGGAACTCAGTAAGGGCTTAGGTAAGGGTAATGGCCTTTAAAGAAGCAACCTGCATAAAAGGTTAGTATGCCATGTTCTAACATTTATATACAACCTAAATATAAAATGGATAATGATATGAAAAATGGTATGATATGCAATACAGATGTCTCATTAGACGATAGTACCCACTCATCCCTCTGGACGGAAACATATATCCCAATCCCCGGTGGCTCTAAGCATTGCACATGGGGCCAAAGCGCATGGTACCAGCAAGGGGAATACGATCCCCGAAACCCATCAACCGTCATACCGACAAGCTGATCCTCAACCGTCCGGTTGGTTCTCCCTTACTATCATATCATCAACCACCTGGTTGGTTCTCCCTTACAAATCATATCATCAACCGCCCAGTTGGTTCTCCCTTAGATAAAACCTACATACCATTACACTTACCATGTAACTATCCCCGGAAGTCACCGAGCCCCACCCTCGACCCGAGACTAGCCTCAACTAACCCGATATGCATGTTGCATAGCCCAAATTGATCTGAAAATCTGGCAGCACTCCAGCTGCATCGCGCATAGCCCAAATACAGGAAATGCTGTTGAATAACCACATAACAATAAGAAACATAATCCTCAAATCACTGATCATATCCATCATACAAAGACAAATGTCACAATTTCGGCCAACTTATGAAAAAGTGGCCAACTGACGAAATGTTACCAAATTCTCCACTTAACATTAAAGGAGCTCAATTACACTTCATTTATCACTAATCATCAAGCAACATCCATATCTTTTTCCAAATTACCAATTCAGCCCAAATCACAAAAAGCAACCAAACCACTAAAATGTTTCCAAACATACATTTATCATCAAAGAAACTCCATTTGACCACAATTTATCATCTTACACCAACAAACACCAAACCCCTTTTCTAGTCCACAATTTCGGCCAACCTAGGAAAACCATCCAAGAAATTTTTCCTCAACATTTCAATAATGAATTTAGGAGCGCAAAGCATCACTAAACCAACTTAAATTCATAATTCCAACAAAGAACACCAACATACTTTCCTACCTCAAATTCGGCCAACATTAGGAAACACACCAAGAGAATTTCCTTCCAACTTTAAACAACATTTTAGGGACTCACTATTATCCCTCATCTAACACAAATCAACACTTAACAAAAAATCATCAACATAATTTGGGCATTGACCAAGTTTGACCATGACATAATTTCGGCCAACATGAAGACTCAAGGTTAATCCCAAGTATGAAATGTGTTCATAATAACCCAAATAACTCTTTAAAAATTTACGAACTCCCTTTCAATCCTAATTCCACTCAAATCCATCATTTAACAAAAATCACCAATATTGAATTATTTCCAATAATTCGGCCAACACATGAATTTTTAAGGGAGAGTAATTCAATCATCCTCATATCACTTTAGAAGCTCTATTCCATCATCAATTCATCCTAATTCCATAATTCAAAAAAATTCATCATCCTTACAAATTTCTTCATAATTTTGGCCTCTCTTGAACAATTAAAGAGAGCATTTTTCAAAGACAACCCAAGTATGAATTATGTTACAAACCATCCTCACAACACTTTAACATCATAATTTCATCTCAATCAAGAGAACACAACAAAAACCCTAGCTCATCATGAAGAAATCGGCTAAGTGATGGAGAGAATAAATGATGAAGTTCCAAGAATAAAAAGTGTTAGTAAGCATCCCTACTACACTTTGGTACTTCAATTCCTTACTAATCTTCATGATTCAAGCAGAAGCTCAAATCCATAACTCATTCAAAAATCCAAAATAGGCCTTGAAATGAAGAATAGATGGAAGAAAGCTTACTATCTCAACAAAATTGCCATGAATCAACCATTTCTTCTTCAAAAATGGAAGGATTTTATGACTGCCTTCCTTACCCGTGGAGCTTCATTATTTCGGCAGTGAAGGATAATGAAGCTCCACGAGTAAGGACTCTTGGCCCTCCAAGAGTACCCTCAAATGCTGAAATGCATCGGGTTATCTCTCCATCATATCCTTCTCGATCTCACAAGTTGCCTCCCGGTCTGAATGATGTGACCACTGCACTTTAACCATCGGGATTAACTTGTTATAGAGTTTTTGAATATCCTTGGCCAATAAGGTGATCGGCACCTCCAGATAAGACAAGTCCGGCTCTAACTGAACCTCTTTCATGGGGATAGTTTGAATTGGGTCAAGAATACGTTTCTTGAGCTTACTAACGTGGAAGATATTGTGCACCGCAGACATACTTAGAGGTGAAGCTAATCAATAGGCAACCTTGCCAATCCACTATAGGATCTCATAAAGCCCGATATATCTCAGGGCTAGCTTGCCTCGCTTACCAAATATAATTGTCCCTCTAATTGGTGCAACCTTGAGCTAAACTCTGTCTCCAACCTCCAACTCTAAATCTCCATGCCGCTTATTCACATAAGAAGTGGTACGGTCGTTTGCGGTCCACAACCGCGCCTGAATTCTCTTTATCCTATCAGTGGTCTCTTCGATGACTTCGGGGCCTAACTCAACTCTATCAGATGCCTCAGACATGATATGGAAATGTAGATGTCCCACCGGATGAAGACAGAAGCATCTCATCCCACTAGACGGAAACATAAACATCTCATCCCTCTAGACGGATACACATACAACCCCGTCCCATTGAAAAAAACCATATAGCCTCTCGTCCCTCCGGACGGATACACATACAACCCCGTCCCTCTGGACAGAAACACATAGCATCTTGTCCCTCCGGACGGATACACATACATACACGACGGCCCCTGAAGTCCAATAAACAGCTCTGAAGCATAATCTCTACAGTCTGAATCACCATCTCTGACTGTCCATCAGTCTGGGGTTGATAAGTTGTGCTCATATGGAGCATCATGCCCAGGGCCTTATGAAAGGCTCCCCAGAATCGTGCAGTGAATCGTGGATCTCTATCCAATACAAGGGAGTCAGAAACTCCATTTAACAGCACAATCTCTTGAACATACAGACGGGAAAGCTTCTCTAATGGATCTGTCACTCGGATTGACAGAAAGTGTGCACATTTCATCAAATGATCGACCATTACCCATATGGAATCATGCTGTGATCGAGTCGAAGGTAGACCTGTCAAAAAGTCCTTGGTGACATTACCCCACTTCCTGACATGGATGGGTAAGGTCCGAAAAGTTCCAGCGGGTTTCTGGTGCTCTACCTTCACCCGCTGACAAGTGGCACACGAGCCACATGAGTGGTGATATGCATCCGCATACCGGGCCACCATAAGTGGAAATGCAAGTCATGATACATCTTCCCACAACCTGGGTGGATGCTTAGTCTGCTTAGATATACCTCCTCATGAATCTGATCTTGGAGTCCCAAGTCATCTGGCACATATAGACACCCTTAAAAGTATAGCAACCCTTGCTTGTACTCAAAGGATGAATGCAATACTCTACTGTGCTCTCCTGACCATTTCCTTAAACCTGAATCCTTACTCTGTGACTCTTAGAATTTTGCCAACCAATCGGATTGGATGGTCAAAGTATAAATCTGTGTATGTTCCCAAAGGTACCACCTATGCCACAGACACATCAAATCTGACTCCTCAGATCAGTTTCCTGAATCTCCATCTTTCACCAATCCTGAATGTACTTGACCTTCTCAGGGTCAACAGAAAGGCCATTCTTACCAATAATGTGACCCAGAAAGAATACCTCATGTATCAAAAATTAACACTTTGAAAGTTTGGCATAAAGCCGATGTTCCCAAAGTGTCTCCAAGATAATTCTTAGGTACTCCTGGTGTGGATCCTCATCTGGAGAATACACCAGAATGTCATCAATGAAAACCACCATAAAAGAGTCCAAATACTGATGAAACACTCACTTCATCACATCCATTAATGCAGCTGGCGCGTTTACCAAACCAAAGGGCACAACTGTGTACTCATAATGTCCATACCGAGTGTGGATTGTGGTCTTCAGAATGCCCTATTCCTTCACTCAGAACTGAAGGTACCCTGACCACAGGTCGATATTTGAAAAGACCCTTACTTATCTGAGCTGGTCAAATAGATCATCGATCCTGGATAACAGATACTTATTCTTTATTGTGAGCGCATTCAACTTCTTGTAATCATTACACAATTGAAGGGTCTCATCGTGCTTCCTAGCAAATAGAACCGAGACACCCCACAGTGATGTGTTCGGTTGAATGAATCCCTTCTCTAAGAGATCATCAAGCTGCTTCTTCAACTAAACCATCTCCACTATCAAAATACGATAGGGAGGAAAATAAATCGGAGTAGCACCTGGCTGCTGCAGAATCTCAAATACTACCTCCCGCTCTAGTGGCATCCCTAGCAATTCCTTAAGAAGTACCTGTGAAAAGTATCGCACAATCGAAATTTTCTCTAACTTTATGCGAGTGTCTTCAGAGTTAAGCTCACAATAGTCTTTCTCATCGGTCACTGGCACCAGGTCCATAACTCTCAGCTCCATGCTGTGCTTGACGATCTCAGTATCAGGTGGAGCAGAAAGAGGTAAAACCTCTCCAGAAAGCATAATGTGATGTTTGGCGCAGTCAATCTGAACAACGTTCTTCGCTAACCAAACCATGTCAAGGACCACATCATACTTAGGTGTATTTAACACCAATAGATCAGATTGGATCTGATGCATGTTGATAGTCAATACGCACCCCCGTGCCATCTCATTCGTAAACAAATACTGACTCTCGATAGTACTGACCAGAAACACATCAGGCAGACATCTCTCAGCTAAATGCAAAGATAATGCGCACCTCTGTGCGACAATAGATATGGATGCACCTGTATCAAAAGGGTACATGTACAGAAACATCATTCAAAATAATGCACCTGTGAGTCCTCCATGCTGGGCAGTCCAACCCCTCTCAAGCTGAAACACCCATCCTAGGAATAGCACGCTTGGCCGGGATGATGTCTCTCACAAACCCGACAGTAATCTGATGATCGCGTCATGCCCTTGCCCTTATCTCTCGGGCCTCATCTGTTGGACCTTCTGGCACCCCTACTTGACCTCTATGGTCCAGACTCTCTTTCCTAGTGCTCTGGGATTAGTGAGGTGTAGCTCTGCCCTTAATCTCCTCTATCTCAATGAGAAGAGCATTCTGCACTACCTCATGACATGACGTAATACCTAGTGGTACTACTTACTTGCGAATCTCTGATGGAAAGCCTCTAAAACATATCTTGGCCTTCTCAGAATCCATGCCATCATACTGGGGAAGATACAACACCAGTCGGTCAAACTCGTTCTCATAGTCAGTGACAGACATACTCCCCTGACTCAACTGGTCGAACTCGATCTAACGGCGGTCTCGGGTAGCATACCCGACCTACCTCTCATGAAACATGCGGGAGAACTCCTCCCATCTTATTCCAGGGTCCCCCAGCCCCGTTGAAGATACTCGACTATTCTGGAGCCGGCCACTCCCTTACCAGAAAATCTCAGAGGACCGAGGCGCTGGAAGCGCTCCATCATGGTCAGTTTGTTAGAATGTGTAACAAACTCAACCCGGGGCCTATGGGACCTCCGGGCATCCTCAGGATCACTATCCAATCTATCTCTATGGTGGTAGTTATGCGATCGATCTTCGTCATCACGGTATCGATCCTGTACAGAATGGTCAGACTTGACCTCTCGCCGCAGTCTCCACGCAGGTAGATGTATCCTCTCATCATCCTCCTCATCCTCATCCTCATTAAGAGTCGGATCTATCAGATAGTGCTGTGAACTGGCACGTGTCATCATGCGAGTAGCAGATGGCACTAACTCTATAGTCGCATCAAGCGACTGATCAACTAGGTTCCTCTAAACCGGCTGATTCCCTTGCACTGAAGGCTTGCCCTGCGCTCCCGTGGGCCAGACATTATTCAGGACCGTCTTGATCTATCCCAGTATCTACAGCAGTTCTGTGACCTGCACCTGCAGCTGTGGGGGATCAGATGGGACTGGCTATTACCTATGCATTTGTTGCCTCCTTCTCGCATTACCAAGCAGAGTGGGATCCTATCCCCAATCTCTGGTTACAGAGCTCTCACATATACGTCCCACCAGATGTAACACATATACGTCCCACCGGACGTAACAGATAAACATCCCACCGGACGTAATACACAAACATCCCACTAGACGTAACAGATAAACATCCCACCAGACGTAATGGTTAACTACCTAACATAAACAAGTAGTAGTATTCCTAAGGGCTCTGTAGTGTAGATGCAAGGTATCATCTATGATGCAGATTATCTTAATAAAAAATACAACATCACACACAATCACAACCAACCAAACAGACGACCATATCCTTAATGGTCAAGTCTTGTGCAATCCCCACTTCACCAAAGTCCAACCGGCACTTCCATCAGGTTAAGCATGTCTAGACCGACCGCCCACAGTCCCAGTTCTCACTCCAGGGTAGTTCACGTAAGGAAGTAGCCACCGCCCTATGTGAACTATCCCAAAATTGGTCGGTGGAACAGAGGCTTACCCTTCTAAACACACCCTTCCCAAAGTCCGTACTTGGACCAACCTATGTTCCAAAACTGATTCCTTAAACCATGCTCTGATACCAACTTGTCACCCCCTCAGCGGAAGCAAATGGAGTGGGGAGGGGGATGACGTCGGACAGATCCACATTTGACGGGGGATCCATAACCCGATCCCATGACACTTGAAACCTGCACTCTGTAACAATCTCATACATACAGGCATCCCACATTCACAATAACAAATTTGAGCTCTGCTCAACACAAAGTACACCAGATAAGAGCTAGCACTCCTCGAGTAAACTCACATTCATCACAAAACATCCAAAATTCAGCAAAACGTAGAACACATGAACAATTCTCAAAATTCTTTCAAAGCTACATGTACATATTCAACTACATCTACAGAGCCCCGAACACTACAGAATGGAATACATACTAATTTTTGGTGATTGGGAACCCCAAGAACGTCCACTATCACCTCGATATATTGGTACTTTTGCTAATCAAAAATAGAAGAGAGTTAACCATTAGTCATATCATATCTACTCCTCCACGTACTCAGATACCATATATCAAAATCAACCAAGGTCACCCCTAAAAAAGAAACAGAATCAGAACTATGAGCTATATGTACCTCCGTACAAAATCACAGAAAACCTAGCAGAACTACTCCATAGGTTGCTTATCAGCAGCTCCTAAAAAATTATAATCATCAGGGGGTGAGTCATCGAGAGAACTCAGTAAGGGCTTAGGTAAGGGTCACGGTTCAAAAACACAACCTGCACCAAAGATTAGTATGCCATGTACTAACAACCTATATAACATGTATAACACAAGAATAATGATATGTAAATCATCATGATATGCAAATGAAAATGTCCCACCAGACAAAAGCATACACGTCCCTTTGGAGGGATTCACATATACGTCCCTCCAGACGATCTCACTAATACGCCCCTCCGGACGATATCACAGAATATGACAGCCTCCGGAGACTTTCATAGTGTAACACGGGGTTCACATACATACAGGCGCTTGGTACCAGCGAGGGATCTAGATTCTCTTTTAACTGTCGTACGGTCAATCAATGACTGATACACTCTAGTATCACAGAATTGGTCAACCTTTGACGAATGCACTCTAGCATCACAGAATCTCATAATTGGTTAACCAGTGACCGATGAACTCTAGCATCACATAATTGATCATCAAGATCACAGAATACCAAAAACATAACAATGATCAACCATCGATCATTACAGAAGCTTACCGAGCTTTTTACCTGCATACCATTAACCTCACCATGTAACTAGCCTCGGGGGTCATCAGGCCCCACCTTCAACCCAGGTGCTATCCTTAACTAACCCTATATGGATAAAGGCACCCCAAAATGCATATAAAGAAAGTTGAACCCTTACTTGGTAAAACTCAAACTTTAAGCAACAACTCAACGCAATCACACTCTAGTGATAATCCAGCAATGTTCTGGTTGACTTTCCACGATCCTCAGCTACCAGAGCTGACATTAAATAATCACACAATGAAATGAATTGACTTATCAATCCATTACTCAAAATCTCACATTCAAAGAGACAAATCACAATTCGGCCATTTCACCACAAAATGACCAATCAACAGAAATATTACCAGATGTTCTTTTAACATCAAATAAGCTCAATTTCATCACAATTTGTCCTCTAACATCAACAAACATCAACCCTTATGCACACACCACATATTCATACAAATGAAGGACACATACCAAATGAGGTTTCTTCCAACATTTAATCACACATTAGGGGTTCAAATGGATCCCTAATTCAACTCAAACCCATAATACATCAAAGAACACCATCCTTATTACTCTCTTCTCAAAACTGGCCAACATAGCAAAACCATCTAGGTGAGTTTTCTTCAAAAATTTAACAACACATTAGGAGCTTTCTAGCATCACTAATTCAACTCATATCATCACTTTAACAAGAAACCATCAACATCATTTTTCATTCTCAATTGTCGGTCAACTTTGGCAATCATACCAAGAGAGCTTTTTTCATCAATTCAACCTCATTGTACGAGCTATCTTACAATCTTAATCCATCTCAAATCCACAATTTAACAAAGAACATCATCCTCTAATTATGCCCAAATATTTGGCGAACACACTCAATTAGGGGAGAATTCTCCAATCATCCCCATTCTAATTTAGAAACTCAATTATATCCTTATTTCAACACAATTTCACAATTTAATAAACAAAATCAACACAATCTCATTTACCCATAAATTCAACCTCAACCCCAATTGATCATTCATGATGATTCAAGTTTTCTTCAAAGTATAAAACATCTTCATAATCATCCCAATAACACTTTAGAACTTAACTTTCAACTCAATTCGGACTTTGATTCATGAACATAAACCCTAATCATCCAAAATCAATGAACATGATGAAACATGGTTGGAATTCTTAATACCACTTTAAAATACTTCAAATTCATGCTTACCTTAAGCAATTCTTGAAGTAATTAGTGAAGAACACTTGCCCAAGAACACCCTTGAATTTTGGCCTCATGGAGAAGAGAAAAGATGAAACTTTTACACCTTCCAAGCTTAGTTCTACCATGAACCTCTCATAAATCCAAGCTTACCTTCTTATTTCTTGAATAATTGATGAAGAGATGTTGAATATTTGAGGCAAAGTGAAGAAAACTATTACAGTCACCCCCCGATAAATAGTGATGTTTTGGGAAGAATTATCCACCAGTAAATTTTGAAATTACCGGGACTCAATTTAATATGGGAACACGTTTTATAATGATTCTCATACTCCAGGAATTAATTTGAGGTCCATTGTATGGGATTTCATATTTTTATAAGGTTCCGTGAACCCCAGGCCATTTTACCAAAAATTAACATTGGAGGATAAAATGGTCATTTTGGAGAAATGGAGATATTTTCTCACAATTCTAACGCTCTGAGAGTTAATTTGAGCTTATTTCTAAGGGATTTGACACTTTCAAGATGGTACATGAGTCCCGAGACATTTTAGAAATTTTCAGTTTCAGATGGAAAAATTAACACTTTTGGAAAATATGGGTTCTTTGGTTAAATTTGGTAAAAGTCGAGGTTGGAAATGATTTTTGAAAGGAAGATAAAGAAATTGTTAAAAAATAAGTGAAAATGGACAAGTTATGTAAATTTAGGCCAAATTGGAAATTTGGATAAGGTATAAGGACTTGGTGTGCAATTATGGGTAAAAGAAGTAAAAGTAAGCTTCTTTAAGTATAAGTGTAAAATTGGAAGCATTTAAGTGGATTTGAACAGTTAAGTATTGTTTGTTTTAAGGGGTTCGAGGCACCGTCGCCGCCACCGCCCGTAAACCAGACGCTTCTTCCGCGACGATGGAGGATCGCAGGGGTGGTGGTGACACTATTAGTTAGTGTTCAGATCTGTTCGTGAGTTTGAAGATTACATTATCATCTGGTTGAACCGCCTTCAGTTGATTGGCGCCAGTGATTCGGGAAGTGCACTATTATGATCCAAGAATCTCTGAATGTGTTCGTGGGTTACTTCAGCACGGATTCACTTGCGTTCTAACATCCTTTACCTTATGCCGGTTGTTCAAGGAGTCACGTTAACGACGTTCTGACATGTTCGTGACATGGAAAATGAGCAATAAGGTTACTTTCTGTGAAGATTCCCAGCACTGAGGAATTCAGAATTACAGGGTTGGTCTATTTACCAACTTCCTGTTCTGAATTTGAGAGTCAGATTTTCAGAATTTCATTGTTAAGGAGCGCAACTCTGTAGCTTGTCTTGGGAAGGATAAGTTGTTCAGTATCAAGTCCGCTTAAATTTGCGCGAAAGAACGAGAGTTCTTCTTTTGGTAGATGTTTGTTACTGTTACACGCACACCAGAAAAATGGTGAAAATCCGGGAAAATTGTCGGAGGGAAAATTTGTAATTCTGGGATTTTATTTTGAAGCATGCGGGACATGTTTTCTGATGTTCTCATCTCCCAGGAATTTACTTGAGGAATATTTCTGAGGTATGTCGTATCAGAAGAATTAATTATGAGTTTCGAGCTATTTTGCCAAAATTCATCTCGGAAAGGTAAAATTGTCATTTCGGGGGATTTGACGGGAATATCCATTAAGGATAATGGATTATGTTAATAAAATAAATTCTATGATCCGGGAACTTATTTGGAGCTTTAATTGCGAGATTTAAGTATTGGAAGACATTTTATGAGTTTCGGGATATTTTGCCAAAAATTGGTTCGGAAGGGCAAAATGGTCAATTTTGGAAAATTGATGGGAAAAATATCCCGTGTGGGACCAAGAGAAACTGGCAGTTAAGGGAGGAATGGTTTCATTTTGGCACATGTTTAGTTAGTCTTGAACTAAGTAGGTAAGAGATACTTGAG
>JBBYHH010518486.1:0-11016 GCA_038382905.1 Daphne laureola
AACACGCTTTTTCTGGTCGCCTAATGTGAATGAGCGTAAGCTGTGCTGGTGTGCTTGGGACAGACTATGCAAATGTAGAGATGCAGGGGGTTACGGATTTCAAGATATTGAAGCCCTTAATAAGGCAATCCTAGCCAAGCAAGGATGGCGATTCATGTGTTCCCCTAATTCTCTAGTTGTCCGTGTTTTTTCGGGTAAGTATTTCCGTAATGATACTTTTATTCATGATGTGTCACCCGCTGGCTCTGGTTCGATTATCTGGAAGGCCCTATTGGTTGGTCGACATATACTAAAAAAGGGTGGTCATTGGCGTATTGGCTCTAGAAATGAGGTCTCGGTCTAGAAGGATCGTTGGCTTCTGAACAACATGTTTACTGCACCATCCGTGACATACCCGGATTTGCAGGTTTCGGACCTTATTGATCCATAGTATTTTTCTTGGAAGGTTGGTGAGATTGATGCTCTTTTCCACCCTCATGATGCTTCAATAATAAAGCATCTACCGTTAAGTCCAGTAACCAGGACGGATGTGTTTACTTGGGGTATGAAAGAGTCAGGACAGTTTACGGTACGTTCTTCTTATCATGTTGCATATGCTGATAAATTCAAAGTAAACTCCTTGGTTCAGGACAAGTTTTGAAAATGGTTCTGGAAGTTAAAACTACCACCTCGGGTACATACATTCCTTTGGAGGGCATGTGCCAACATTTTGGCAACTAAGGATGGCTTGGTAGTCCAGGGTTTGAATGTGGATCAGACCTGTGAAACTTGTCGGGAGGGACCGGAATCTGTAGTGCATTTGTTATGGGAATGTCCTTTTGCTATTAAGGTATGGGAAGCGTTTGATGTGGATATAACAACAACAAGACCAGATTGAACTCAATGGTTCTATGATAAGGTACATGATGGACCTTCTTCTTGCCTTCTTATTCCTGTAACTGCATGGTTCCTTTGGCAGAATAGGAATATCGTTCGCCATGAGTTTAAATGCTCCAATCCAGGGGCACTAGCCGCGAAGTCAAAGGCTTGGATTGGGGCATGGCAGTTTGCTCAAAGCCGGATCACCCGCCCTTCTGTCCCACAGCCTGCTCGACCATCCAGATGGTTACGGCCTCCCCCTGGTCGTTTAAAGGTAAATGTTGATGCAGCTCTTGATCAACGTCAAGGACGGGTGGCGGTGGGAGTGATTGTTCGTAATACGCATGGGGAAGTGGTTAAAGCTTTCTCATATGGATTCCCGTTCTCGGGAAACAATGTCATTTACCTGGAATCTCTGGCGTTACTTTGGGGAGTACGGGAGATCCAATGTATGGGCCTTCAGGAGATATTTTTCGAGTCCGACTCACAGTTTCTGGTTACAGAACTCGCTAGTACGAGATTCTCATCCCGATACTATTTCGGTATTATTATTGATGACATTCGGTCTTCACTACTTTCGTTTTCGTTTCATGCTCTTTCTTTTATCCCGCGTACCATAAATGGTGTTGCACATTGTATTGTTCGTCATGGTTTAAAGCGCTTTTGAAGACAAGACTCGATCTATCATTTCTCTTCTTGGTTGTTATTGACAATAGCCACTTGAAATAAATGGAATCATTCTCTTTCAAAAAAAAAAAAAAATTTATTAACTAGTATATTTTTACCTTATTATCTTCAATTTTTACTTTTCTCCTAGAAAAATTGCCTTTATTTTTTAATCATTTCTACTTTATCACTCACCAATCTTAAACACTTGGGTCATCTTCATGAGTCAATTATGTCATGTTTTTTTGTAAGGGACAGTAATACTCAGTGTTTTGAAAATCGAACCGATTTGGTCCGTTCAACTGATCAGATCATAGATCGGTTAAGTAATCGATCTGGTTTTCGGTTTTGAACTAGGTATGCTAAGAACCGGTAACAACCGAGCAAAACTGAAAAACCGGTGGTTCACCTTTTTATTTCCATTTTTTAAAGAAATTTGCTCTAAATTCCTTAGATTCTATACTAATTTTAGTTTACTCCACTTTTTGTTTAAAAATCAATACTTAACACCTTAATTTTATATTTCATCATAATATCTTTTTAAAAAAATATAAACCATAATATAAACATAAAAGTATTATTTTCTTACTTATTTTATATACTGTGCTAATTTAACCTACACAGTTAATTAAAGGATAGAATATTATTTTTCATATTACAAAGAGATATTTATATTTTAAATTATCATTTTAGTATAGAAAATATGCATTATTATCATATATTTAAATTATTTCATGATAATTCTATATAGTGAATGATAATAACCAACTTTAAGAAAGCAAACGGTTGAATCCAAGGTTTAAACGATTCAACTGTTTTTTTTTTTAAGGGAATGACTTTCATTCAAACTCAACCGACAAAAATCGAAGATAACCGACAAAGGAGATACGAAGTCCTTAAACGAAAACCTAGAGACCCTGAGCAGAGATGAGCAAGATAACAACTAACCTGCATGTCAGGTACAGTCCAAGAAATTACCAAATTCAAACAAGCGGTGGCAAAAATATATAGTAATAAGAGATATAATCAACAACATAAGTTGGGCTAGAAACCAAAGCATGAGCATAAGTCCCAGAAACGTCATGGACCATAAATCTCCACCATATAGCCATCTCACTTCATCCAGTCTCGCGTCCGTAGCATAGAAGTGTGACACGAGGGCAATAATAAAATGACCAAGCTGGATTACAAAAGCTTTGGGAACGCCCGTCCCTATAACGAAGCTATCGGGTAGAGATAACCGTTCCACTGAAGTACCTGCAACCAAAGCATCAAGCACCAACAAACAGACCACCACCACATACCATCAGCAGTCAGAGCCAAACACAAAACTTGAATATATGAGCGTGACTCCAGGGCCTATATATTCAGATTATAACTTCCTACTCCTCCGGGCAGGGAGAGCCAGCGCTCATCCCAGTTGATCCACAATCCTACCCCACCAGCTCTTCATCCACCAAACCTTTCCTTGCACGATTGCGTCCCATGTTCACACCTTCCCAGAACACCAACCAGATGAACCATACCAAACGAGAAAACAATAACACCCAGTTTGCCCACACCAAAGCTCCATCGAGACCCAATTCATTTGACCAATCTGAGGCAATGCGAACCACCACCAACACAACTTGGTCAAGGTCACACAATATGGATCAAATTGTTCTGGACTAAGCCCAGACCTGACCTTGTTCATCCATGGCGCGTCCACTTGAGAATCAAATCTTGCCACTGCCGGCGAAGCCGGCCTCCATCTCTGATCCCAACAATAACAAAACCATTGCCCGATTCCACAGGCCTTCGCACCCATCAGAGAAAAATTAACAATCTAGTGGTGGATCGTATCAGAACAGAGTCGGCTCGAGCGTTGCCGACTCGCACAACCGGCGTCGGCCTGCACTCTCCCTTGCTCCCAACGCCTCCGTAAAGAAGGGCCGATTCGCGAAAAAGAACCAGCACCAGCATCGGAAAAACATCGCCCTCGCAAGGACGAGATAATTGGGAGCCCAAGCCAGAGGTTGGGAGAGCCCAGAGGGGCACTAGAGGCACCTCCTGGGAAGAACCGTGGTTGGCAGGGGCCAACCTGATGCAGAATCTTAAGAGTTAAGACCCATTTTTAAAAGACGTCCCACAAGTTTTTCAAAAAAAGCGATTGAACTGTTTTTAAAACACGAGAGAAGTTCTCATTTTGCCACTAACGTTTACCTTTTTAACCCAAATTACCCAAATTTGCCACTAAAATGAATTATTGGTCCCATTTTACCATCACGTTAATATTTTACCACTATTCACCGTTAACAATGTCACTATCAGGCATCGCCACCACCAATGACGCTGAAACTCACCATTCGGGGTCTAGGGTCGTAGATCGGGGCTTAGGACCACCGAATCTTGACCAAGGGCTGCCGATTTGCGGCCTGGCCTTGCGATTCGCCGGTCTTGGGCCGCGATTCGCCTGTCTTTGACCGTGATTCTTCGGTCTTAGGCTGGGATTTGGCGGCCCTAGGCCGGGATTTGGTGACCCTAGGTCTCGATCTACGACCCGGTGTATATTTTTTTTTCCATTCCGGATTTTCCGGCAGTGGTCCGGCGATGGTCAACGGTGGTTTGGCGCAACTATAACGGCGATGGCGAATTGAGACCCGAAACTATAACGACGATGGTAGTTTGAGTCATTTTTTCAAAGTAGTGGTAATTTGGGTCTAAAACACAAACATTAGTGGTGAAATAAGACATTCTTCCTTAAAACACTGGTAATACTTTAAGTAGGAGTGACTACAATTATGGGTAAACTCCAAATTTAATCCTTTACTTTTCTGAATTGTCCTGTTTTTATTTTTTATTTTAGAATTTATCCTATTTTAATCCCTTAGATTTTTGTCTCAATCAAATCTTTTTGTTAGTTTGACAGTTAAATTAACTGTTAATTAATGAGAAATGGCAAAAATGCCCTAATCAAAATTCAACTTAGCTCCTCACTTTATACAAAATCTTTCAAAAATGTCCTACAAATTTTGTTATGACAAACCCGGTTTCTCCTTTTTCAAACAAATTTCATCATGGATTTATTTAATTAATATGTTCTCACATTCTCCGTGTCTGCTGCACTTATCCTCACCCATCTTTTTTCTCCTCTCGTTAAGTTCATCCAGAACAAATTCCCAAAACTAATTGAATTTCTTGGTTAGAATATTCTTCATCCGTTTTTTATTTTACAACAATGGAATTAAGAGTAAATTGTACCATCTATATCTTAATTATAATTCGTATTGTAAATTTATATCCGAATAAAATTTTGTTACAAAAATAACTCTAAAGTATAAGTACGTTGCAAATCTATACCTGCGAGTTAATTTTCGTTAAAACTTAACGAAAATTATGATTAAAATGCTTAAATTAATACTTAAGGTTTTTAAAATGAGTTAAACATCCATCTAACTTTATAATTTTATTTTTTGAGTCATTATTTTTAATTACGTGTGTATTATTTCAAATAATTTTTTCAAATCATGAATAAAATTTTTAGATTGAGTCTAAAATATCCAAAAAATATCAAATGAAAACAAAAGTTTATAATTATATCAATAATAAGATTTTTAAAAATTACTTTTTTTATTACGAGAAAAATAGTGATTATCATAAAAAAAATGTAAGAATGAATAGTTATTTTTCTAAAAAAATCTAAAATAGCTATTAAATTATTTAGGTAATTTATAAATCTTCCACAATGATAGATTTTTTTAGAAAATTAGTATTATTTATTCTTACATTTTATTTTGATAATTACTATTTTAAGTACAAGTATTATTTTTGATATTGTTTTAAACACTTTTTTCATATTTGATATTTTAGACTCTTCTGGAATTGATATTATTGATTTGAAAAGATTTTTTGAAATATTATAAACGTAATTAAGAATGGCTGAAAATGTAAAATTATAAAGTAGAGGTGTGTTCTACACATTTCAAAAACCTTAGGTGTCAATTTAAGCATTTTAACTGAAATTTTTGTTAAGTTTTAACGGTGTTAAATCGCAGATATAGATTTACAACGTACTCATATTTTAGAGTCACTTTTACAACAAATTTTTATTCGGGTATAAATTTGTAACACGAATTATAATTTAGGTATAGATGATGTAGTTTAGGGATGAAATTAATGAGAAACAACCAACTTTTAGCTAAACAAAACCTCCATCCAAATCAGCAAGCAACAAAATGAAATATCATCTCATAGCATCAATCGGACTCATTTTTACCAATTAATCAAGCAAAGAAGATCAACCGGGAGAATCATCGAAAACAAACATCATCACAAATTTAGATAATGATTTAGAAGGATTTTACTCTGTTTAAGCCTCACTAACCTAACATGTTATTGCCACTTTTTCAAATCAACAATCAATTCAGCAGATTAATTCTCCATTCCATGCTCTAAAATCCTCCAAACACAATCGGATCAATTCTCTCTAGAATTCATCATCGTGTTCCTCGATTCCATCAAACCGATTCTCCATGGCCGCTGCTCCCTTTTGTGAACCAGTTTGCTTTTTTACTAAGTTAACAGAGGAGTTAAAATAATAGAAAAGATTTAATTGAGACGAAAATTAAAATTAAAGAATCAAAATAAGATAAATTTTTTAAAAATAATTAAAATAGGACAATTTAAAAATATAAGAGATTAAACATAGAGTTTACCGCAACAATTATTTTCTCCCAAATTCTACTCAATTTTTTTATTCTCTAAAACACCAACAAAGAACAAAGTCTACACTAAATTAATGTACACACGTCACTAGAAATTATCTTCACCGGTGTCTCTTTTTGTACAGAAAGTTACATTCTGATGAAGCATTAAAAATCTACCAAAAAAAATAAAAAAAACCTTGATAACCAATAAAGGAAAGAAATTTTCTCACCAGAAAATTAAGGACGCAAAAAAACAAACCGAAACATAAGGAAAAAATGAAGGAAAAAAACAAAGAGTTCCAAAGAACATTGTATGTGGACAGAATACACAAAATAGGGCCTCCCTTAAAAGACCCTGCTTTCGCACCCTTCTTCGACTTTACAATCCTTTTCGCTGCCTCTCCCAAAATCCAATCTTTCTTCCTCCTCCTCATCGAAATCCGCATTTTTTATCATCTCCCACCGGAATCTGGTCAAATTACTGCTAATCCCTTTCAGGGTTTTCGCAAAAACCGATCTGTTGTTCGTCACAAGTGAAATAAAGCTTATTCAATTTGTTTTAGCTTGTAATTTGACCTTCGGAGGCGGATTCTGAGGGGTTGATTGATGGGTGAATTCGAAGATGTCGGAATTGATATCAGGTTAGGTTTCAATGTTTTCTGTGATTCTGGTTTCTGTATCAACTATGATGCGCATTTCGTTGAATAAGGCAAACGTTTAATTAGATTGATTTTCCATGTGATTCTGCTGTCTGTGGATTTGTTATTATTAGTCCTGGATTGTATTTTCTTGTTTGTTTAGAAGATTTAGAGGTCTGTGAATGTTACTGTCTTAGAGTTTTTACCTCCATGGAACTTTACACTGTCCTGTACTTCAGATTATAGCTATTGATACCTTTAACTGCAGCTCCGACAATGAGGTTGATGACTTAAGGTGCGATAATGTAGCCGAGAAGGATGTGAGTGATGAAGAGATTGAACCAGACGAGTTGGAGAAAAGAATGTGGAAGGATCGTGTGAAACTGAAAAGGCTTAAGGAAAGACAAAAGCTTGCTGCTCAAGCAGACACGCATAAATCGAAGCAGCCGTCAGATCAGGCTCGCAGGAAGAAGATGTCGAGGGCGCAAGATGGTATCCTTAAGTATATGCTGAAGTTGATGGAAGTGTGCAAAGCTCGAGGGTTTGTGTATGGGATCATTCCTGAGAAAGGTAAGCCGGTTAGTGGTTCGTCGGATAACATAAGAGCTTGGTGGAAAGAGAAGGTGAAGTTTGACAAGAACGGACCGGCCGCTATAGCGAAGTATGAAGCGGAGTGTTTGGCGATGAGTGAGGCGAATAGTAACAGAAATGGGAATTCTCAGAGCATTCTTCAAGACCTTCAAGATGCGACTCTTGGATCACTTTTGTCGTCTTTGATGCAGCATTGTCACCCCCCTCAGAGGAAGTATCCGTTAGAGAAGGGTGTTCCTCCTCCATGGTGGCCGAGTGGGAATGAAGAATGGTGGGTTCAAATGGGGCTTCCTCGGGGACAGAGTCCTCCCTATAAGAAGCCGCATGATCTCAAGAAAATGTGGAAAGTTGGGGTGCTGACGTCCGTAATCAAGCACATGTCTCCTGATATTGCGAAGATTAGGAGGCATGTTCGCCAGTCGAAGTGTTTGCAGGATAAGATGACTGCAAAGGAGAGTGCGATTTGGCTGGGAGTACTGAGCAGAGAGGAAGGTCTTGTTCAGCAACCTAGCAGTGACAATGGGACATCTGGAGTGACGGAAACACCTCCAGGGAGTCGCGGTGAAAAGAAGCGGCCTGCAATCAGCAGTGACAGCGGTTATGATGTTGATGATCTCGATGATGGTTTGGGTTCCGTTTCATCCAAAGACAATCGTACAAGTCAACCTGCAGAGGTCGAACTTCCTCCGTCTGACCCTAATGATCCTGCCTTACATGTCCAAGAAAATCAACAACCTAGGAAAAAACCTAAGAAGAAGAGAGCTCATTCAAATTCAGTCCTTGCTACTGATGAACAACCTAGACCATCTAATGACCAGGTTATAGATACCCAGACAAAAACTGGTTTGCCGGACATTAACTACTCTTATATGCCTATGCCTGAACAGACGTTGCATCACTGGAGGGAAAATGGTACAACTGCGGTTTTTAAGCCTTTAGAGAAAGGTCTTGAGGCTACGTCTATCCAGTCACCATCTGATGCAGAGTTTAACAATTATTTCACTCTTCCCTCTGACAATGTAATGTCTACCCAAAGCATGTTTGTAAATGGGAGATCTATGCTTGACCCTCCAGTCCAGGCTCCTGAGTTGCATAATGGTGATACATTTGACTTTTATATTCAGTCTGTTGATTCTGAGCTCAATATGGGTGCTCTCCGAACTGATATGGACATGAATGTAGATCAGATTATACCAGAAGATGACAGTGTCAGCCGATTTCCACTCGGGAAAAATGAGAATGAAATTCCTGGGGCTGATCTGCCCCATTATGTTAATGATATTTTTCAAATTGATCAAGATAGAGCTGTCGATAATCCGTTTGGTTCACCAACAAATAGTCTCTCACTTTTTGGCGGATTCAACAGCCCGCTTAATATTGGATTCGACTTTGATGATGACCTGATGGAATACTTGGGAGCATAAGCTAGGCAAGCCTTCGATTGATCGATCTCCAAATCAAGTCTGAGTTTCCTATGAACCTGCAATCCGATATTTCCTACATGTTCTCAGGTTTGAGTTTTGACTCTCTCTCTCTCTCTCTCTCTCTCTCTCTCTTAGCTGGTTGCTAGATTACTAGAAAATGCTAATGTTGTGTCATAGACTCAATAGTTATGCTCCCTTCCCTGAAATAAAATGGCTATTGAGGGAAGTTGTAAATCCAATTTTTTTCATGTAAGAATAAGAGAATTTTTTGGCGGTTACATCATGCCATCTGGGACAGTTTATTGAAAATGAAGTAGCAACAGTTCATTGAAGAACGTTTGGATTAAGATGTTTCTACTGCAACTTCATGACATTTGGACAAGTTTATGGCTCAAGCTGTTGTGTTCTTGTACTGTCATCCTCTTCAGGATAATGGTCTTATTGCCAGCAAGACACACATCTCTCTGCTGCTGTATTGCTTCTCAGTTGATGATTCGGATGTTTAAGGTCCGTTTAGTTATGGAAATTTTCCAAAAAAAAATTTCAAATTTTGTTTTTGTAAATATTCGGATGTATAACTAGTTATTAAGTGATAGAAAACCTTGTTTTCAAGACTTTGAAAACTCTAGTATTAAAATAGAGAATTTGAAAATAAGGTTTTCTATTTTAATACATGAGTTTTTCAAAGTATTGAAAACAATGTTTTCTCTTTTTAATAACTAGTTAGATGTATCTAACTATTTACAAAGAAATTTTGGAATAGAAATTTTGGAAAAAAATTATAACTAAACAGACCCTTAAGTGCGGATTTGAGAACAGCTTTTTCAATTACTTGCTGTATTTAGAGAAAAATGATAGTTTTTAGCGGTTAGCTGTAGTTGTTAGATTTCAACCATTCGAAATTTATTCAAAACTGCAGATCTACTTTGAAAGGAAGATTCTGATGTACTGGTACTCAGTTGAGTGCACTTCATCCCCATCTCATAGGTATGGTGTATGTTATTGTTATGTCTTCAGATTCATTGTGATTGTCTTATCCAAGACTTCAACTTCAACAACAAACTGTCATTTTCAGTTCAACTTTCCCTGGTCAATTGAGCGCCATTAAAGGTATACTTTCCTACCAACCTCTGTAACGATCTGTTCAAGTTTTGTCACAATCAGGTACCTTTTGCTCCCACGGGACTGTCAATATCGGTCATAGCACTCGTTTGGGCTACCAATTTCCATGATTTGCATATTCATTACCTGAGCAATAACATATGACATACAAAGCAGATGTTAACATGTGACATCCGAATGATTACAAGCTTATTTTGTTTTCATAACTATAACATTTCCATTGAGGTAGAGCGTAGATTCTTAGACAACTAAACTACATTTTCTGAAGTTGATAAGGCACGTTAAACCATTACGGATAAAGGATTACACCCAAAACCAAAGCAGGATAAATCCACAAACAGATAGCTAGAGTCACCTGATCTAAATGGGAAAACACAGGCGAAACATAAAGCGTGAATGTAAAGAAACAAACTAAAAGTCTCAAATAAACAAACCGAACTGAAATAAAGATATGTGAAAAATGGAGTAACCATCAAGGCTCTTCAAGAGGTCTAGCTTTAAAGCCCTAAGACCGATCATTTCATGATACATGACCATCACTAAACCACAAGGTTTTTTAAAAAATCTAACAAGCTAACGAGTCGGGATCCTTTCCTTCACTTTTATCCTCCCCTCTATCCTCCACCAACCAAATATTACCATATGACATCAATTAATATTTTGAATAGGTGTAATTTTTTTTTCTCTAAAATTATTCAACACTCCATCCGTGTATAAGAATTACTAGTAAAAAAAAGTTTTTAAAAAAAAAACATTTTAATTTTCTGAAAAAAAAAAAGGTTACCAATATAGAAGATAATAATTAATAAGCAGTTTGAAAGAAATTATCACTCACGCTTCATTAAAGAAAATTGAATTTTTTTAGTTTACATTTGCAAGTTTGAATATTTTGTCATACTTTCTCTTTTTCTTATTAATATGAAGTAGAAGTAAAAATCAAAAATAATAATCGATTTTTTTTTGTAGTAAAATTCAAAAATATCAGTGATGAAAAAACTTAAATTTACTTATCTCTGCAATTTTTTTAGTTGA
>JBBYHH010518597.1:0-11015 GCA_038382905.1 Daphne laureola
CTTGAGCTAGAGTTAGCTACTTTTAGCTAACATGAGCTAGTGTTAGCTACTTCTAGCTAACATGAGCTAAAGTCCAGTTGACTACAACCACTTATAGTTAGAGTGAGCTGACTTTGAGCTAAGTCTAGCTACTTCTAGCTGGAGTGAGCTGACTCTAGCTACTTCTAGCAAGAATGATCTTGGGTGGAGATGAGTTTAGCTACTCCCAGCTCTTGTATGATGAGAACATGTATGAAGTTATATTGCTAGGTGGTAGAAGACCTGTCTTGAACTTCTTCGTGCTGCATTTTCTCATCTCTCAGCTCTTGGTATGCGTCGCTATGCTAATGCAACCCTTCATTGTTAAGTGTTTTTATCTATTTGCTTTGTTTTTATCATTTGTTTTGAGCTTTTGGTATTTTCAGCGTCTCATAGCCTTAAGCTATTTGGCTCTTGTTTTGGAAACTTTAGGTTACCAGTTTTATTCTCATGACCTTATAGCCTTAAGCTATCTGGATATGGAATCTAGAATTGTTTATGCTCGCTTCTGGCTCATAGATTTTTTATTAGTTAGGGCTTTGTCCCTGCTTAGGTTATTTTCGGAACTAGCCGCTTGAAATTGAATAAAATCATCCCCCCTCATTTGTTTTTACTAGTATTCACTAAGTCCTAATTTTATTTTATTTTATTTATAAAAAACAATATGTAGTGGAGGTAAGGAAAAGGAGACGATGCTATCTGCTAGGGTTGGTCTCCCAACCTACTGTCGTCGTCGCCTACCTCACAAGACCGGTGTTCACTTGCATTTTTTCGATGACTGTTCGGGTTATTCCTAGGCGTCGCGGCCTCGACGACATCTTGGTGATTCATTTTCATCAAGGAGAATCCGTCACCGTCTTCTCGTCTCTCCAGGATGGGTCACCGTCATTTCTAGAGCTTCTCCAAATTTTTGGTGTCTGCTCCATGTCGTCTCGTCCTTGTGGTGACAACGACTCTCTGGGTAGCGCGCGTCTTCATTTCTCCAGATCGACGTCTCTTCCAGCGAAAGAGTTCATCGATCGAATGATGTCGGCTCTTGGTGTTGTTGGCCTTTAATTCGTTCCTATCATAGAGGAGGAACAAATAATTTAATTCGACCTGCTTTCTGGTTTTTGGTACCACGGATCGTTGCAGGCTGGCCTGGGGACCGGCGATGCTATGCCTCTACGGTGAAACTTTTACCACAGCGGGTCTGCCTACAGTGGGTATTGGAAGGTTTGTTGTTGGGAGTAATTTGGCCTTATTGAATAGTGCAAAAGTGGAGGCATCCAAGAGTAAGGCGGGGCTGGAAAGTTCGCATGGTTGATTTGTCTTGGTTTTTTTGTCAGTAAGATTTACCTGGTTAGTCTCTTGGAATGGTATGAAGAATTGTTGTTGTCAAGGTGGGGCTCACAATGAGGTTGCACAGGAGGAGTTGCTCGTCACCACCCCTTCAACCTGTGGCAGGCGTATTGTTCTGCCAACAAAATGGGGAGAAGTGTGCACGTGGTCAGTCAAAGGGAAGTGGTTTGTCTAGCAATTTTGGTGCGCCCTCTGGTGGGCGGAAGAGGGCCCGTTTGGGTCAAGCTGTGGATGATGGTGTGACTCAGGAGCAAGATCGGGCAAGGCAGAGCGCCAACTCTCCCTGCCCGGAGTAGTGAAGCGTCATGTCCTGGATGTGAGGGCTAGCAGTTCATTCCCGCACATCCAGTATTCTTATATGGCTTGGACGAACAACAGACTTTGGTGGCCATTTTTCTATTATTCTTTGGTATTTATGCATGTATTCATAGTAGGTCTCACTAGGGGTGGTAAACAAGTCGAGCTGGCTCGCGAGCGGCTCGAGCTCGAGCTCGAGCTCGAACCATATTAAACGAATCGAGCTTCACGAGTCATGAATTCGAGCTCGAGCTGAAATTTTGATTCGAGTAGTATAACGAACCGAGCTTGAACCTTTAAGGTTCGGCTCAAGCCAGCTCGCGAGCCAATTCGAGCTAGGAGTATAAAACAAACCGAGTCATTTACGAGCCATTTCGAGCTCGAACAGTCGAACCATGTTAAACGACCCGAGCTTCACAAGTCACGAACCCAATGAAAAGGATGGTTTTGGGATAATTTACAACTTAATCCTTTTTTTTTCCTATTTTAATTAATTAAATACTTAAATTTTTTGAGCTCACGAACTATCGAGTTGAGCTCGAGCCATTTTTTTCGAGCTCGGTTCGAACGAACTCGAACTCGAGTCACTCCCACGAACTCGAACTCGAGCTCAAACATCACATGTTCGAGCTCGGTTCGGCTCGTTACCACCCCTAGGTCTCACGGTCCCCTTGGATCTCCTCGTTGTGACCGAGCGCTTACAAGCTAGGATCATATAACTTAACTTTACTTTTATCCACGTGCTGAACTTCAATGCTGCAGACGGGAGTCCGAATGAAGCTATATGCTAGGTGGTGGTTCGTTACGATCATATGGATGGCTTACCTTTGAGTTTTGGTTATGGTTTTTCCAATTGTTGTTAGGTACGTTTTTTATTTTTAGGCTTTCTTTCTTTTGTCACTATGTTTTTTCTTTCGTTATGTGTTGGTTTTTAATTAATCTATAGTTTAGCTGTGATCTTACTCGGTTTTGCTTAGGATTTTTGAACTCTCACTTTAGGGGCTGGTCCTTTTGTAGCTTGTTCCTCTCTGATTTTTGTCCTTTTGTATCAAAGTCAAATTTTTTTTTTTTGCAAAGCATTCACAAAGTCCTAAGTGTTCTCTTTTTTTTTCCCCCTGACAACAGAGTAGTTTTAAATGTTTTAAACATTTTAGTTTTGATATTTAATTTATAGTTTTATTGTTTTAATATTGGAAAATATAAATTTAATATTTTTGTGTATATATGATAATTTAATATGTCTATCTTATAAGTACATTTAAAAACAAAAATCAATTAAAAAATAATATAAATAAATTAGTATGTTTGGGAGGTGGGAGTACTGCGCTGCCGAAAGTTGTAACTAGTGACGTGATGGAAGGGTAGCTGATGGTTAGATTCGATCGTTTTTTGTGTTTTGACTTTTACTAGAATGTTGAATTTTGAACTTATATTAAATTTAAATTTTTATAATGTATACTTTTTTTAAATTCTTAACAGATATATTTACAAATTAAACATATAAATTTTTCATATATATAAATATGAATTTTAAAAAATAGACATCAATTTTATTGAGACGAAAATTAGTTAACAGTTAGATCTCTAGATTAGTGCTATTAATTTTATCTCCATTGATCATATATATATACTTTAATCTTTGCTCCCCACGCTAATAATAAACAATGGTCAATAGCTGCCTTCATAGTACGTACCATTTATCTAATACGATGTTGCTTTTAAATTAATGGTTGAGCTTGATGCAACGATGAATCATTAATTTCTGATTATTAAAAATTCAAAAGCTTACTATTCTAAAATGATTATGCTTGCTATAGTGTACACAAGCTCAAAAGGATTTTACGCTCAGTTTAGTGGATGTGAGAAAAAAAAATTGATAAATTTAGGGATACATGTTTTGATCGATAGATTAGATATATGTGAGGAAATTTGAGAAAAATATTATTTTATAATGAATTGATAGATTTAAGATTATTAAATGCATTAAGATTTTTTTTTTTTTTGACGAAAAACTGAAGAGCTAATACAAGGCAATGTTGCAAGAGCTAATAACAAGAAAGAACCTAAACACCTCAGAAAAATGAGCAAATAAAACAAACAACATAGTGAGGCCTAAACAATTGAAAAGAAATAAGGTAGAAGGAGAATCCACCGACCGGTATACCATCCTCACACACCAGACTAAGACTGATATAAAAGCTGAAGAGCACGCAGCAGCAGATGAAGATAACCCAGACCAAGTAAACAATCTCCGAGAATGCCCAAACAGGGGCTGAAGAAGCGATGACATAATATTGATCCTCAATCTCGCGCAAGGCACACCTAAACAACTCATGGAGCTAAATGTCATCCCACCGCAGAAGTTCAAATGAAGGAGCCACGTGACCATAAGCAACCATCCACCAACAACAACTGAACACAAGCCAGCAAACACCAAGGCGAACAAAATCCCCAACAACAAAACAAATAAAATAACCTAAGTTTAAAGCAAGGCCAGTAGAAATAAAGCAGAGTAAGCCAAGTTGACGCAATACCCGACAAACTCTAAGACAACAGACTCATGAGTCAGGGTGAGGTATGGAAGATCTCAACCACACTAGAGTTTTGCCAGCAACCATCTCCATTACCAACACCGTCTGAAAAGCGTATAGCCACTTGCGAAAACGGTCAATACCCATTGATCGAAAACACCGACCCTTCATCCCCGATCCTACCACATAGAGACACATAGAGACCAATCAGGTCGGTACATTACAGACCATCCAACCAAGCCAATCCAACTGTCGGAAGAAAAAATGCCCCTGGTGCCTGCCCTAAGGTTCCAAGAAGTACTTCTTGGTCATCGCCGACCGTGGAGGCGCAACCCCCCGTCTGTGAGAGAAGTGGGGGATCCCACCGGTGATCATCAGGCGGTGCCGCAAAGAACACCAATGCCCAGAACCATCGCTCAAATAGAAGAAACGCTCATGACCGGAGCCAAAGCGATGCTAAATCACTCCAAATCCGCCAGAGTCTATCGACGGTGCTCTGGGTGCACCAACCAGCCCACTGAGAGTAAGCCGAGATGCCGGAAAACCACCATGCCTCCTCGATGATTGAAGAACATGGGTGAAAAATGGAACCACACGTCGGTGATGAGGTCGACTAGCGACGAGGGAGTGATGGGATCGCCGAGAGTCTTCAGAATCGGCGGTGACAGACGACCCAACAAAGAGGCGACGGATACGAACCCTAGCGGAACCCATCATTTTCTTAAGATTCAAGAATGGGATGACATCCAATTTTGTTCTGATATTAAGATTGTTAATTAATGTATTAAGATTGAGAAAGTTGGAAAAAAAATTGAAAAAAATTGTTTGTGAACCGAGGGTTAAGAAAGGTAAAAATGGTTATTTTGTCACTAATGTTTAGGGGTTGACAACTTTTTGCTATTAAACTTTTTTAGGGGTCAAATTGCCACCAATATTTGAGAAATTTGTCAAATTGTCATTGCCTTTAAATGGTTTGGCGGATTCCTTAAACAAAATCGGTTATTTTATTTTTTTTACCTTAAAGTTTGTAAACCTGATAAATTAACCATTAAATTTTAAATTTCTTATACTTTGAGCCATCTCTCCCACCAGTTACAGCCTCAACATGGCATTGCATCACGGCCCCTCCGTTGCACCACCATCGCCACTCCGTTGTTACACCGCCGCCAAATTAATAAATAAAAAAATGTTTTGTTTTGGTTTTTGCAAGTATCAAACTTGTTTTGTTTAACCAAAACATATTTCATTTTTACGTAATCTTTATACTTCAGTTCTACGTGCGTTCCAATTAATCTATGATTTTTTTTATAAATGTTTAGATATTAATTTTAAATGATTCATATACATATCATAATTTGAAATCTAAATTCTCTAAATGTATTTTTGTTTGTGTTTTTTTTTTCACTATTCATCTCTGTAAATATTTGAGTCAAATATTAAACGTTGAAACAACAAAAATAAAGTGTAGAATTATTTGAGAATGAAGAGATATTTTCTTACAAAAATTATACGCATTACTTTTTGAGAAGTTTCAAAAAGAGTTTCACTTAATTTTTTTAAAAGGTGACTAATTTTTTATTTAAAAACTAAAAAAATACATCCTAAATCTAAAAAAATAATTTTATGCAAGTGACATAGGGTACACGGTAAATCAAAAGATTTTTATTTAATGATAAATAAAAAATAATTAATTGGACGGTGACACAACGACAAATACGATGGTGGTGCAGTGACAAAAGGGCGGTGATGCAGTGAGAGAGGGACAGTGGCGCAACGACATGTTGAGGTTGTAACTAGTAGGAGTGAGGGGTCAAAGTGTACGAAGATTAAAATTTAAGTGTTAATTTATCATATTTACAAATTTTAAAATAAAAATAAAACATTAACCTAAAAAAAAATAACGGTGATAATTTGACTAAACGGCTATCAGCATTTTAGTCAAGACAACCACCAGCCAATGTCAAGACACCCTAAGTAAGATTACATTGGCCGGTTGTCAGGACTAAAATGCTATTAGCCGTTTAGTTAGATTGAATTATGTGTGAACATGCGTATGCACTGAGTAGCTAGGTTGAATTATTTGTGATTATCCTTAATTATATTTTATTCATCAACGGTTATCTTAAAAAACTTTGCACCCTACCGGAAAGGCATTCACTTGAACAAGACAATTAATTAGTGTATAAATATATACAATTAGGTGGGAGGTCAATTGTAAAAAAGGGTAATTAGTCTAAAAGGAGAAAAGACGAGGATCTCTCAATGATTGAAGCCGTGTGAAACTTTCCATTAAAAGTATAAACTTACAACAGAGTGGCGACGATGTCCAGATGCTGGTAGAAGAGAGCAAATGAGACGGCTCAAGCGACTAAATAGGTAGGGCTCACAGTATGATTGTTATAATTATGTTAATTTGATTTAAATTTTTATTTGAAAAAAATTGTTAAAAAAATTCTAAAAACTAAATTTTGAAACTAGAGAGGTTCATTTATCGTTTGTATATAAATTATTAAGTTTTATATATTAAATTATTAAAAATAAAAATCATAGATTAAATATTGTAAAAAATTATAACAACTAAAAAGGGACGAAAGGAGTAACTAGATCTATTATGTTTTCTAGTCATATAGTATGTTGGAAGCGTTTGAGAGTTCCAACTTTCTATGAAGAATTTCATATGTTTCTGGCTTAGCCATTCTATTATCATGGTGATCTATTTATTAGTTGCTTTTAGTTTCTATCTTGGTTGATTTTAGTTTGGATTATGTTGTTTCTTTTTTGTAGGCTTGTTCGTTCTTTTGGTCTTTGTTGACCCATCTCATGCTAAGAGCTGCTTTAGTTGGTAGGTTCACTAGAATTTTGCTCTCTATATTTCTCCAGCCTCATATTATTTGCTATTGAATGAAGCGTCATTTCTCATTAACAAAAAAAAATCCATCAAACTCCCTCTTTACACGTATGACTTGGCTAGGTAGGTTTTACATGCCTTCTTTAAATGATAACAATTTGAGTTTGAGTTCCACCCAAGTCATTTAATTTCCTCTTTTTTTTTTTTTTTGAAAGATTGTTTCCTTATTTTTTCCTAATGGACATCTCATATAATGAACTAAGAAGGCCTAAAATCATGAACATAACCTGTTAATTTTTTATTAAATCAGTAAAGTTGCTTTAAAAAAAAAAACTAAACTCTCTTTTTCTTTTCATGCACTACCTTAGAATGATGGTGGTATAATCCATAGGAATGGAATGTACTGAACTGTAGACAACCAAGCTCCATGATCATGAGTAGAGCCATTTAGAAAGCTTCATTATTTTTGCACTTCCAGATATTTAAAGTTAATGACACGAAACTAATTCGATAAACTATTCATCACATTGCTTATTGATTCTGAAACTATTTAATTTCAGGATACAACACCTAAGTAATTTTAGGATTATGGTTTATGGACAGTTAAGGCGTGTTCTACAATAAAATAACCATAAAAAAAAAATCAAATTAATACATCAGTTTTTCATTTCAAATTTTACTCTCACAATTATCAAAACTATTTTTTTAATAACATCTCACTTTTCTTTAATACTATTATTCATCACCAAACATACATACCGCTATACCGATAGTGGCATTATCCTGAGTTAATTTGAACCTAATTAAACTACTAGTGGACGAAGAAGGCACTCGTGCATGATGATGTTGATGCTGAAAGTTGAAACGAAAACCTAAGTCTTATCATTGGGGATGGAATTCATGCCTTTATTGACATTTTGGCCACCATGCCATGAGCGATTTGATATTCCAACGAAATCTGATGTAATTCAATTGTTCGACACCACCAATTATCTAAACTAATTCTCATATTTTGTGAGCATCAATGGTCCATAGCTTTTTGATACTCGCAGGGGTATTTTATTAGAAATTATTCCAAATAAAATAAATTTGAAAATGAAAAGTATCAACACGGTGTAAGAGTTCATGAGCATAAAGCTTAAATGACTATCTAACATAATTGTAGGATAAGAAAATACAAATAAATCTCAAATTTCCTCAAACCCATATAAAAAAGTTAAAGAGCATCATCGTTGTCATGACGAATATTGACAATAAATAAA
Source organism: Daphne laureola (assembly GCA_038382905.1). Lineage (NCBI taxonomy): Eukaryota > Viridiplantae > Streptophyta > Magnoliopsida > Malvales > Thymelaeaceae > Daphne > Daphne laureola. Next base: position 8,298 of record JBBYHH010518597.1, read on the forward strand.
GTATGCGAGCTCCCAACACGCATGATATGCTCCAATCGAGCAAAATAGTGTTGGCATGTCATGACGGTACGCTGATAGGGGAGCGATGAGATTAACCTACATATGACAAGCATGTGCGAAGTAGCAGAACAAGAGGGAAACACAACAACGTAACCAGTAGAAAAAGAATTCGATATAAAGTAAATACTAATAGCAAAATTTGGGTCATTTGGAGCACCATCAGAATTGGTGAGGAAAACCCATCACCCAACGAGTTCGCACAGTGAGGGATCATGTCGCCAGAGAGGACGAGATCCCACTCAGTCCTATCATACACAGTGAAAACTCGATCTTCTCCAACTCAACATCCAAAACTTCCACTCCCCAACCATTCCAGACGCCATCCACATTCCAAATTTGCTTGTGTCAAACAAAAAACCTCTAGGGACATACATAGGCGGCACAAATCGCGTCTACCAAGATAATCAACAATTAGCATCACCAGACACCATGGAGGAGCGCCACCGAAGGGCATAACCCTAGCAGTAACCTCTCACAAGGTCAGTGGCGCACGCATCTCCGACAAGCCATTGACCTTAAGCGGCTCATCTTCTTCCCGAGAAAGTTTGGAGGCCAGCCAGATTGTTTCCAAGATTTTTCATGGCAAAACTTGATGAGCAAGAAAAATATCGGAGAAGAAGAAAATGGAGAAAAGATGAAGAGAAGACTAACAGAGGAAGAAGAAACACTGTTTAGAGGATTTGAAAAAAAATTGAATGAGAAAATTAAATCAAAATAAATGTCACACTAACAAAAATGATGGAATCAGAGAAGAGAACGCTAGCAAAAGCGATGGCGGCTCTGGATCTCGGGTAAAGGGGAGCGACTAGCCCTCAGTTCGTTTGAATTAGGAAATTTTTTTTGAGAAATTTTGGAATGTGTTTTTTATTGATGAATGAGATGTATGTGAGTGGAGAAATTTGAGAAAAATTTTATTTTATAGAGAAATGATGAATTTAAGGTTGTTAAATGTATTCAGAATTGAAAAAATAGAAAAAAAAATTTGAATTTTTTTTTTCTTCATCCCCTGAACTGACCCTAGGGCTCCAACGATCTGAATTTCTAAATGTAAGAACTGATGATTACTATCTCTGATCTTAGGATTTGACTTTGAACAGGATCACTAGCTACTTTATTCCCATAAAATATTTTTCTGGATTGTTAAATTTTGTTTGAACAGGCCGGGTGAATTTTTGGTAGGAGTGGAGGTCGGTAATACTATATTGAATAATCCATCCGTGGTTTTTTTTCTAACCTATAGATTTATTTTATTAGGAATAAATCTAAATAAAATAAGTTAAGAAATAAAGATAGTGACATTGAATAATGTTGCGAAACTACGTGACTAAATAACTTAATAGACTATCTAATAATAGTCTATTAAAATCAATCTCATAAAACAATCTTCAATTATCACATCCTAATTTAAAAATATCAATGAGCACTAATGACTCAGTGATGAATTTTTCATCCGTCATTAAATAAGGTTTTACTTTATTTTTTTATCATTTTAAGGTATTTAATTTATAATTTTTTTTTCATGAATATTTAAATATTTAAAGTTAAATGATTTGTATGTATATCATAATTTAAAATATAAATTTTTTTAATTTTTTTTTAATATTTTTTTTACTTTAATTTTTTATTAAAATTTAAATCAAATATTAAATATTAAAACAATAAAGTCAAAAGTTAAAATGAAATATTATTTGAGAACAAAAGAAATATTTAGATCACTTATTCATTTTTCCTGCCAGCCACTATAAATATTAATAGTGTTAACTAATCTATTACTACCTCTGTTTTTTAATGATTGTAGGTTTTGTTTTATTATTTTCACAGTATTTAATTTATGATTTTATTTCTTTAATATTTAAACATATAAAATTTAATAATTCATATGTATATCATAGTTTGAAGTATGAATATTCTAAATATGTTTTTTCTTGATTTTTTTTCGCTATTTATCTTAGTAATAATTTGAGTCAAACATTAATACTTGAAACATGAAAGTCAAACCTACCATCTTTAAAAAATGGAGAGAGTAACTTTTTAAACAAAATATATAAAATATACTCTCTTTTTTCAAACAAAGATGATACATTTGACTAAGAATAAATATTAAGAAATGTTGTTAACTAAAGAGTAAAAATATAAAATAATAAGATAAAAATAATTTTTTTGAGTAGGAAGAAAAATAGAGAATAATAAAGTAAAATTTATGTAAAAATTTTATTTTTAAAAAATATATCAATTCTATTAATTAAAACAACTAAAAAAAATAGGTATTAATTTTCCTGAGAGGAAGAAAGTACAAAACAACATTTAACATTTTCAGGATGGAGAGAGAATTACAAATTAACTTTTACACGAAAGCATAAGTTAACTTCATTCCAAATTATTAAAGTCAGACTAAATATGTCAATGACCGAAGCTTAAACAAGTCAAAGTCAGAGATGATAAACCTGAAACTGAACTAACCAAAAACTGAACTCAATAAGATAATGCAAAACCATTAGGCGTTGTACATAGTTTAATAAACCTTAATTTCCATCACAGTGAATTCTTCCCAATTGAAATAATTGAATTTTACCCGTTACATTCTTTTTTTAATAGTTACATTTTTTTTTTAATATTTAATATTTAATATATATATATATATATATATATATATATATA
>JBBYHH010518928.1:0-11011 GCA_038382905.1 Daphne laureola
GCATAATCAACAACCAATCATGGATTCATCACCTAGCAATCATGCAACTACCCAAACAACCAAAGAGATAAATAAACAACTCCCTATTCATACTTAAAAAATCTTCAACAAATAGGATAAACATAACTTGCAAAAGAAAAGAGTAGAGAGAGAAAAGCTTAGGAATTATGTAGCAATCTTCAATCCTCCAATATGAAATCCAAGCTAAAACAATAAAAAGTGAAGAAAAAGGGTCCCAAAACCCTAAGAACGAGTTTTGGGAGAGAAAAATCACTTAAAAATCGTAGAAAAAACTTGTTTAGGTTATGTTTTCGGGGGAACTTAAAGCTAGGCAAAAAATTGCAGTCGGCGGCCGGGCGATTGCCCGTTTTGTGCGTCTAGTTGCCCGACGGTCGCCCGGCCTCCTGTCCAAAATGTCCTGACGGGTCTACTTAGATATCTCATCTTGAAAACTCCTTACAGGACCCTACATACCTCCAAATTAGCTAACATTGGTCTTGTTGGAAAGCTCTCTTCCTGAACTTTAATTTTCCACTTTGAATCACTCAATTTGGAGCTCAGATGAAGGATATATCGTCATTTCAAGTTGGTATCAACTTCATATGAAGCTAATTTCACTCATTTTCCTTGAATCTTATTCGGAGTTTACATTTAGGTCATCCGCTTGTTCTTTTATGCGTTTTTCCATCAATATTCTCCCCCTTTTACTCTCGACATAGAATACCTGTAAAAATACATTTGCGCACACACTAAGTACTAACAAACTTCAACAAAACCATGTGTATGGAGAGAAAAATATATGAATATTGCACAATCACCACACCCCCAAATTTAAATGTTTGCTAGTCCCTAGCAAATACTGTTACACCCATCTCAGACGCTTGGTATATTTTTGATGTATTTTGGCCGGAAATTGTAATTGTGTTTTATCGGGAGATTGTATGATATATGTATCGGAAAAAAATGTGAATGAATTTTATATTCTGAGAGTTTATTGGAGCCTATTCTGAACAATTTAGATGTTTTGAAACATTTTATAAGTCTCGGGATATTTTGCCAAAAATTAGTTCAGAGGGCAAAATGGTCAACTTTGGAAAATTGATGGGTGAAATATAATTGGGCCAAGGGATGGGCCGACGCTTTGGGCTTTGTTATGGGCTTACCTTCCTAGGAAGGTAAAATAAGCTTATCTTCCAAGGAAGGAAAAGCTTATTTCCTAAACCAAATTGAACTTGGCTTTCTAAGCCAAGTGTCCCTAAATCAGCAGCCCTCCATCCCTTTAAGCCCACTCTCCCTCTCACTTAGACACCTGACCATCACCTAAACAATAAGTAAGAAACCAAAGGAAAGAAACACTTAGAAAGAAAACACAAAATTCATCTTATCCTCTCTCTAGAATACAACAACTTCAGCTGCACTTTCGGCCTGGATAAAGTTCGAATCTCCTCTTCCAACCTTCATAAACCTTCTTCCTCATCCTCTTGGATACAATGTTGAAGAAGAAAGCAAGAGAAAAATGTGACAGGAGGACCCTCAAACCTGCCTTGTAAACCGGTGAGTCCTGCAGTAATATTTTGGTGTTTAAACACCAATTCTTGGCAGTTTTGAGCTTGGATTCTCAACACATACTTCCCTACCATCATATAGCTTCCTAACTTGAGGATCCTCAAGGTAAGGATGTTAGTTCATGGTTAGATAATGAGTTTATGGTTGGATTTTATGAATAATCCATCTTTTCTCTTCCCTAGTTGGAACCGAAATTGGAAGGAGTTCTTGGGCAATTTATTCCAAAAGTATCTTCATCATCTCAAGGTAAGCAAGCTATTGAATATGTATGATGATTTTTTAAGCATTAAATAAGGATTATGTATGATTTGGTTGAAGAAAAACCATGAAAATACAAAAGAACATGAATAACCCTAGTTGGCCGAAACTTTGGGCATTTAGTTTTGGTATATTATCGTGGAGGAAAATTATGAAAACTTAGTATGTTGTGGTGTATGATGTTCTAGAGTTATGGTTAAAATTTTAAGAATCTTGGATGAAGTTTGATTAAGATTTAGATTAAAACCCGAATTAGGGTTTAGGAGAGAGAAAGTGTTGGCAAATGCTTCAAATTGGTGCTTAAATCAATTTCCAGCATTGATATGAACTTGGAATATGAAAAATATGTTAAGTATAACGCGTTAAAAATGTTAAAATAAAGGAATTTTTTTTAGAAGCGGGTTTTTTGGAACGAAACCTTTTTAAGAGAAATCCGGTTCACCAACCACAGCCCGGTTCCACCGACTTCCGTTTCCACAACAGTTTCCGCCGCACCGGGTACGGGGGTGGTAGTGACATTACTATACTTCATAATAACCTTAAATACTTTCTTACCTTAAGCAAATTTGGAATGAATGATCCAAGAAAATCTTCAAGAAATTCCCCCTCAAATTTCGGCCTTGAAGAATAAATGGAGGAAATGAGATTTCTTACCATGAAATCATACTATCTTGTTAAGAAAAGCTTAAGAACATGTTTACCTCTATATTCTTGAGCTTTGGATGAAGATTGGTTGAGGAAAAATGGCAAGAGCTTCCCCTTAAATTCAGCTACATGGGAGAAGAGAAGTAAATAGATGATTTTCATGTTCTAACCTTAAGAACATTGAGAAATAACCAAGGAAATTCCATTACCTTGCCAAGTATTGATGATTCTTGGAAGGAAATGATGAAGCTTTGAATAGCAAATAAAGAACATCATGAAGAAAGAAGAGAGAGAAAGGAGCCTGTTTTGAGGAGAAAGGGAGAGAGAGGTAAGATTTGTTTTTTGTGTTATGATTTATCTTTCTTAGTCTTAATACTTAGTAACTAATATTACTCTACTACCTCACCAATTTAATCCATTTAATTTCATGAGACTTGGATAATTCCAAGACCTTATCCTCTTCCATCTCATCCTAAGCCCTTAGATTAGATTTCCTTTTAGGATATCACCCTTAGATTAGGGACACTTGTTTTCCACTAACTTTACTTTATCCTTTTTTATTCCTAACTCATATTTCCATAATTCCAAGTCTTATGATATTAAAAAAATATCCTCCCAATCCCAATTAAAGCGATGGCCCATTAAGGAAAAGACCAAAGTGCCATTTTTTTGAATTTTTCCAAAAATGACCATTTTGCCATCCGAATCCATTTTTTGCCAAAATGACCCGGGATTCCTATAATATTATAAAATGCTAAAATCCCATGGAATGGGTTCTAAATAAATTCTCATAATATATAATTCATTCATAATCATGTTCAATACATAACATTCACTGTCCCGGTAATAACATAAATCCAATCCTCGGGCGAAATACATCAGAAATAAACCATGCACCCGAGGTCTATGTAACAACCTTGTACTATTATTAGCCACTGATTTTCCCTCCATTTCATACTACCACATATCAATTCCAACCATAAATAAGTGACACCTAACTTCCACTAATATTATTTTACCTTAAAATAATATTGTCACCATACCTTTTCATTATGATTCGTAACATAATATTTCCATCCATTTTTATTGTCACTTATGATATGAATAAATTGCCAAACTTGTCTAATTTCCCAAAATGACTGTTTTGCCCTCCGAAACTGAAAATGGTGAAAATGGCCCGGGGTTCACGTATCCTTATAAAAATGTGAAACCCCTTAAAATGGTCCTCGAATTACTTCTTGGAATATCAGAATCATTAGAAAACGTGTTCCTGCATGTTTAAAACTGAGTCCCGGGAATAGTAGATTTTGCCCCACAGGCAATTCCTCTCAGAAATTCATCATTTTCTGGGGGTGACTATAACAGGCTTGCTCATCAACACAACTCCAACTCACACTCAGGAGACTCCTGGTACTAACGATGAAGTATAGCACCTCTCATCCGAGATCACCTCTTCACTTTGATCGATTTTACTTGATCCGTCCCCATTTTGAACTAACCTTTCTCTTACCTCCAACTCCAAGTCTCGCCCAAGGTACCTAAAAAAGAAAAATCTGAAGAACATCAACCTTGTATATTTACACAAAATTGTGCTATTCTCTTATGTACTTACTCATCGGGTTGCCTCCCGGAAGCATCACATTTAACACCCTTGACTAGGCGAAAGAAATTTAAATGTGCACTACACTATAGGGAATGATACTACAATACAACATTTCAATGGGGAGCGGTGACGGTCACTTATCCTAATGGGGAGCCACCTTGGTGGGCATTGTCCAAACCTGGTCCTAAGTTGCAATTACAATAACCTATTTACAATACTACAACACAGCATTCAACAATGCAAAATTCCTACACTTACAAAAGAAATGCACCCATAAAAATTTCAGCATTTATCTAACAATTTAGCTGAGCTCCGCTCAACACAGATGTTCCAAAAAATAGCCATACCCCTACTAAATTGGGCAAGTACTCCCCGACAAACATAAACATAACAAAAAATCTGCATCATATCTCTTCGTACAACCTAATCCAAAATCAGCATTCATTCTATCACATGATCATATTTCTACATGCTTTCCAGCTTTACAGGTGCATATGCAATCTACAGCTACAAACCCACTTTCCAATAGGTAATACATACTATGCTCAGGTGGTTGGATCTTCGAGACTCCGACATATAACACCTGATACTACTACTACTGCTGAACATACATAAAAGATAAGTGTTAGCCATAAACATAAAAGTGCTCATCCAGAAAATCCAGAAAATCCAATTCTCATAATAGCCATTTCCCATTTCATTTACTTTCCCTTTCCTTAACATATCATAATCCTTTCTATATCGCAATCATTTTCTCAATCGATTTCACCCCCGTCCCATTATCATAAACCATAATCATCAAGGAGCTAATTTTTACCCTGGTACAAAATCACAATATACGACCAGGCGGGAAAACAACACCGTGGGTCCATAACCTGAAGCTCCTGAAAAGTATAATTGTAAGGGGAGTGAGTTTCCGAGAGAACTCAGTAAGGGTGTAGGTAAGAATAAAGGTTTAAGTAATGATATCTGCAAAGACAATGTTAGTATGCAATATACGATAGTTTAGGCAACCTATATAAGTATGAATGCATATGGGTGCGTGACATGCAATGCACTTTTCCTTTCTTCATATGATGCACTGTCCTTTCCTTTTCCATCCCACACACTACGATGGCCCTCGGTGATCTTATTTCATACCACCCAGGGTCTCCCTATAATACATGCGCATGGTACCAACAAGGGCCTAGGAACCCTATAAATCGTTGTCATCGCTCATCATAACGGAAATAATGTAACCATATCCATAAGGTTTCCAGTAGTGATCACACGGATCACGGAACCACAATAATCCATAAGCCATAACCATATCATATGCCATAAACCATCATAAGCGATAAACCATCATAAGCCATAAACCATAATAAGGGAGTTGTAAGTCCCACACTTGAGTACCTGCACACCTCTATTCTTACCATAGAGCTAGTCCCGGGGAGTCACTGGGCCGCACCCTCGGCTCGAGATCTAGCCTCAACTTACCCGATACGCATACCAGTAAACCAGAGTGCATATAAATAAAGTTAAACCCTTACCTTGCGAATCTCAGATGTACGGTGTCATCCTAGCCGTTCCCTGTTTTCGGTGCATACTTTCTGTAAATATTTCCGGTATACTTTTCCTCGATGCCCCGGAAACTCACATCAACTCTAAAAAATAAAACAAGTAACACAGAATCAATTCCCAACATTTCATTTTGTTACATTCCGACACTTACCAATTTTTCCGGTTTCCTGGCCACTTTTGAAAAAGTGCCAGAATTTCCTAATTCTTTCGCATATTACCCTTAACCTTGTAAAACAATCGTTCCCATGATTACTTAGAAAATACCATCATCTATCCTCGCTTGAACATTTCGGCCATTTTTTCTAAAAGTGGCCAAACTTCATCGAAATCTTCTATAACTTCATATACATACTCTTTACCTTAGTATATCATCATCCCATAACAAACATTGAACTTTTCAAAAGAAATTCTCAACTTTTCAAACATGTTCACATACGGCCAAACTTGCTAAAATGACCATACATACATCATTTCTTCCTAGATTTTCACTTAACACAAATCACCTTATAATAGCATCATTCATCATCAAACATGTCATTTTTCATCAACAACCAACAACCAACAACCAGCAACCAGCAACTTTAAATTTATCGAATAATTCGGCCATAAAAAGAAAACATGGAAAACATTATTTCCTTCACATGTTTTCATCCAATTTCACTCTTAACATCAAAATATCATCATTCATATATAATTCCTTCACAAATGAACAACTTCACAATTCAATCCTCAATTTCGGTCTCCACCTAAACCTAGCCATTCCATCTTTTTTTCATACTTTTTACACTAATTTAGGAGCTCTATAACACTCATTATTCATGCCAATTAACATAATTGACATTGAATCAGCATTTAAAAATTCCAATATTAAATTTTCCCCAAATTAGAACACAACCATCCCTTGTGATTTAACACTAATTCCAAGTATTAAAGTTGTTCAATAGCAACCCAAGAACATATTAAAAATACCATCTCAATTTTTGGATCAACTTTGTGCAACTTTGATCAATATTGACCAACTTCGACTATCATTGAACATAGGCTAATCCAATGATTCATGGATACTTCCAAGTATTAAAGATGCTTAAAAACATCCCAAGAATACACTTCAACCTTCACTTCAACTTGAATCCATACTTTAATCATACACCTTAAATTTTGATCAACTTTGACCATTCTTGACCATTACCTATATCAATGATTTAAAGCTAATCACCAACATGAAATGTGTTCATAATCATCCTATAAATACTTTAGAATCATCATATCATCTCATTACATCATATTTCACGAAATCCCAAATTTACCCAATTTACTCATTCTTTAACTTTTGATCCAATAGAAGGAGTGATGTAATGGTGATACTCCAAGAATTAAACATACTCATAATCAATCATCAATTTAAACTTCCCCTAAAATTCCATCATGAACCCTAGATTTGAATTCTTCCAATCATGAAGAAATAATGAAGTAAAGCTTGTTCTCACACCATATTCATTATTTAAACAAGCTTACCTAAGCAATTCTTCAAGAGATTGATGAAAATCCTTCCACCTTCAACAATTCTAAATTCAGCCCTAAGCCAAAAGAGGGAAGAAATGTGTTGAATCAACTTGTGTTCTTAGTTCTAACATGAATCTAGCATGAATCCATGCTTACCTTTTAAATTCCTTGCTTAAATCTTGTTCTTTGATGAAGAAATTGAAGCAAGAACCATGGTGGAAGAGGGCTGAACTTGGAGAGGGAGAGGGAGAGGGAGAGGGAGAGGGAGAGGGAAGAGAGAGAAGATTTTGTGCAATTATGCCATTTCTTACTCAACTTAACATATATATACTTTTTAACACCCCGTTAATTCCATAATCCTCTTTTTCTTATCGTTTCTTCTCTAATTAAATTTCTATAATCAACATAACTCATATTAATTATGGTACAACATTATGTATCCAACATAATTCCAGTTTTGTTCGATTTTACAAAATGAATGTTTTGCCCTCCGGGGTCAATTTTGGCAAAACAGCCCGGAATTCCACGTAATAACTCAAAATATCTCTCCCATTTTATTTCTATAATTTACCACTTAACATTCCCATTAACACATCCACTTTTCTTCCCAATCTTCCAAAAATGACCATTCTGCCCCCGAAATTAAAATTTGGCAAAATGTCCCGGAATTCTCGTACCATTCTGAAGTGTGAATTCTCACATAAATAAACTTTAATTGAAGTCTCGGGACACCATACTTAACAGAAAATATGTTCTGCGCGCTTAAAATGGAGTCCCGGTACTACATCATCCTCCCTCCGAATAAAGTATTCGAAGAAATTACGGTCATGCTGGGGTGGACTGTAACAAGTATACTGAGTTAGAACATAAGAAAACATGTCCAAATAGAACTACATAACCTTGTGTCATTGTCATCGTTCGGTGATCCTAATTCATCAACAGATGAAGTTTGTTTACTGCTTTCATTAATCATGTCAATAGTACTTGCATGAAATGTTAGATCATACATATCAATCCAACATAAGACATATCCCTTGTTCATACATATCATATAAACAAGTGAGATATGTTTCCTTGCTCATATGAGATAACTATTTTGGAAAACAGTAAATGTCAACTGAGATTAGAACAATTGAAGTCTTAAATCTAGTATAACCTTTTCTCATTCTTGGTTTATCCTTTTCCAGATTCTTCAATAGATGGTTCTCTAGTTTCTTCAGCAGATGGTTTATTAGTTTCAAGACTGTTGTACATTGAACATGCAAGAACCATTAATCATGAACCTAGATTTTCTCATTGGAAACTAAAACAGCTTATACCTAGTAATTAGTCCTTCAACTTTCTTCATCACTTTGTTCATGTTTTATTCTTTGTTTAATTTTCTCATTCAGAACTACTAATGTAAATTAGTAAAATAGGTTTTCTAATTTCTAAAACAAAACCTAAGTTTCAAGCTTGGAAGAAGAAATATGTGAAGTGATATTTCAAGCTTTGGCAACTAAGATGTGAACATATTGATAGTATCAGTTGCAAGATTTTTCAACTATGATGTAAAATATTGTTAGATCATACATATCAATCCAGTATATCAAACATATCCAGTCATTATACTGGTTGTATGAACAACTGAGAGATGTTTTTTCATATCCAGTCATTGTTCATATGAGATAATTAGCTTGGAAAACAGTAAATGTCAACTAAGATTAGAACAACTCAAGCCTAAATATAGCAAAACCTTTTGTCATTGCCACTTTCTGCTTTTCTAGATTCTTCAGTAGATTATCTTTCAATTTCTTGAACAGATGATTTATTAGTTTCAAGAATGTTGTACATAGAATATGCGAGAACTGTTAATCATGAACCTAGGTTTTCTCATTGGAAACTAAAACAGTTTATACCTGGTAATTAGTACTACAACTTTCTTCATCATTTTGTTCACGTTTTCTCATCCTTTGTTCATGTCTTCTCCTTCAAACCTTCAAATGTACATTAGTAAAATAAGTTTTCTGATTTCTAAAATAAAGCCTATGATGCAAAATATGTGAAGTAATATTGCAAGCTTTGGCAACTATGATTTAAAATATTGTTAAATCATACATATCAATCCTGTATAACAAACATATTATCTCTTCGTACTAGTCATATAAACAAGTTAGACACGTTTCCTTTCTCATATGAGATAACTATTTTAGAAAACAGTAAATGTCAATTAAGATTAGAACAAATGAAGGCCTACAACTAGTATAACTTTTTGTCATTGTCGGTTTTCACTTTTTCAGATTCTTCAATAGATGGTTTTCCATTTTCAAGAAAGTTGTACATAGAACATCCAAGAACTGTTGATCATGAACCTAGGTTATCTCACTGGAAACTAAAATAGCTTATACCTGGTAATTAGTACTTCAACTTTCTTTATCACTTCGTTCATGACTTCTTATTTGTTCACGTTTTCTCCTTCAGACCTACAAATGTACATAAGTAAAATAGGTTTTCTGATTTTTGAAACAAAACCTAGGTTTTAAGTAAGAAATCATTTTGTTTCCTTCATCATTTCATCATTCATTTCAATCGTACAAGAATCTAGTTCGTACGTTGTTACTTCTATAATTTGATCAATATTTGGCATCAACTTGTCAGCAATCTATTTTTGCATTGATGATGGTGTTTCTTGAGTTGGATCTAAAGACCCATATATGGCCAAGAGGGGTGAATTATCTTTAAAACATTTTTAAAACATTTTTGGCTTTGCAACCAAATCCCTCATATCAACACATTGATAGATCAGAGTTGAAAGCACTTGTAATAGAAAGGTATCAACATGTTGATGGTTAGCTCATATAAGAGTTGTAAGGTAGAGAGAATGACACAGAGATTTATAAAGGTTCGGTCCAACTTGATCTACTGTCATCTAGGTTTTCGGTGTTGAGACAATAGTGTCGCATTGAAGTACAAGCAAACATTAAACTAAACAAATACATTTATAAATACCTCATTAAGACCTAACAATATCTTATCATAGTACAGTGGCTCAAAATGAGGGATCGAACCCAAGAGAATCAAGTGTTTAAGTATTCTAGTAAATTACTTGTGCAACAAGCAGACATGAATGCAATGTAGATGGTAATGAGAGAGGCAGAATTTGGATAAGTGATGAGCATGCAAATATGAAATCAGCAGTAAATCATGAAGGGAAGAAATGGCATCATTTATGGGTTGACAATCATGGGCTTTCATAGTACTAATGTACATCCTAAGTAACATGTTTGTGCATCTAAAGTGGTGTCCTAGAAGTATGGATTATCTCTAATACCACTCGCTGACAACTGGGCTCATCTCTGACTCCCAGTGATCGTCTGATTCGCTAGAATCGGATTCTAAGGCATTCTCTTATAATTACTAGCACATCATGAACTACCATAGGTTGCTACGAAACATCATAATCAAGTTATTATACTTCTAACAATTACATCAATAACGAGGAAGCATGAAATCAATCTCCAATTTCATTCATTGAGGTGAGTTACGAATGTTGTCTCGCTCCCCTCTCGGGCATTACAGTCTGTCGCTCATATTGGAGGATTCACCTGTTAGTCCCGCTCGTGGTCCAGGGGTGATTTCCCCAAGGTTTTACAGTGCCTAACTATTCACCAATAGACACTTACTCAGGCCCTCTCGAGCTCTAAGTAAGGCTACCAATCAGTCTCAGGGGTCTATGTCAATGAAAGCTCTCTCGAGCATTTCATCGAACACCTAGGTGGTATGCCAATGTAAGTGGCCAGCAAACATGCATATTATATGGGAAAATGCTCAAGAGACCGAAATCAACTATGAACAATCATGGAGAAAGAATACTAGCAACCTAAGCATGATCAC
>JBBYHH010519039.1:0-11011 GCA_038382905.1 Daphne laureola
GACTAGCATTTTTCAAATAAAAGTAACAAAAACTTGTATCATTGATTCATTGGTAAGGTGATGGCTTTGCTGCATGGGATAGAAACAGTACTGTGGCTTCTAATGTCAAACATTAAGCCAGTATAATGGGGCTTCCACATGATCTCGTCGTGCTGGAGAGAAAGAGAGAGAGAGAGAGAGAGAGTACCATATGCATTTCCGATCTCGTCAATGCTGGAGATGGAGCGCACTAATATCACACTAAATGCCAGCAAAAACCAGTTTATAACAGGGATGTAAATTTGACCCATAAATTTTCTTGATGTATGAATAATTTTAAGACGAGGAAAGCATCCCAGGGAAGTTGATTGCTTTATGCAAGAAAATGTAGCAGTTGTCATTGCCCGACTGGCAATTAGAGCAGCCATGTTGGCAATGAGAAAGACTGGCCAAAAAGCACTCGCTGCAAGCGAAAAACGGAATATTTAATTTCTACAATTTATAAGAAAGAATGCAAATAAAGCACTCCGGAATCACAATGGCAACAGTTCATGGTATGACTCCATAAACACTGTTCTACAGCATAGACAAGTGGAACTTACTTGGCACTGAGGAGAAAAAAACCTGTTGAGCATCACTTTGATTTTCCATAAGATAGGCAGCTTGACCCAAATATCCCAACATAAGGCATGGCAACACAAGAAAGACAAAGGTAAGCTGCAAAATCAGCAGAGTGACAGCATCAGTGCATTACAACTTCAACAGGCCTGGACCAGCAATAATTTAGTCTGACTTTACACTGAATGAGTGGAGTCAAAAACAGTATACATTAAGCAGCTAGTTTTGTTCATGGTTAATACCTGCACAGATCGCACAGAAAAGTAACAAAGATCAGCGAACATTGCCTCAGAACCTGAAACAAAATGACATGATCAACAGCACTGTAACAGACAAAATCAAAATACTGTTTGAATGAACTGTCCCAATAACAATTTGTTACAGATATCAATGCAATGCCATATTCCATTCACCAAAACTACTTAAGCAGTCAAAAAAAATTAAGCAAACTTATTTTAGAGGGTGTGCTCTTTTAGGGGTATTTTTTCTCTCCAAATTCTTAAATCCAAACATTCCCTCAAACACTTTCTCACAAACTTTACCTCCATTTCTCAAAAACTCCAACCTCTCTCCAAAATTTTCACCAAAGAATGCTATCCTTGTTGTTTTATGAGTTTCCTTTCTTCAAGCTCCCCATCATATAAACAGGGTAGTTAGACATGTTTTCGGATGAGTCCGGTTGACAGAATATTCCACCCCCTTCCTTTTCTTCCCGCTTTCTATGAATAATAATACTACATCCAATAGGGCTAATACGAATATACCTTTTACACGAGTATTTTTTTAGTAGTTTTTTTGGATTAAAAAATTCATTAAATGGAAAACACATTTGCAGGTGATGATAAGTCAGATGATAAAAAGCTTTATGCAAAATAAAACGCATCATCATTTTCCTTGGTGGAGAAAGGAGTGCTACGATTGATTTCCCAAGCAGCTAAACTAAAGATAAAACGCTAGAATTAGCTTCACAGATGTCAACTCCGGTGATCCACCAGCTTCATTTCATATATAAGACTATAATTAGCATTCTAGCTTCTAGCTGCGGGTGTGGGCATGCGACCATCTACAGCTAGCTGCTTTTTCAGCATGGCCAAAAGTGCAAACATGCTTGTAACAGTGCTTTTATTGCCTTTAATCCTTACAAATAGCGCAACAAAAGCAAAGAAGGCAACCTATAAAATGGAAGTAAAACAATAGTGGTGGCTCTTAAACACTGCACAATCTCTGATGCACACAGACCAGTTTTTTTTTTCTTTGGTTGGGTGGGGGGCAAATACTGCAAAGGTTGATCATTCAGGCTTCCACCAGAGTATACCACAGTTTAAAAACACAAATGTTATGCTTTTAGGACTTTATACTCTTAATTGAGCATTTGTTACCTGTTGCACACAGGAGACAACCACCAAGAGAGTACCAAGCTTTCAACGAATTCCTCTTGAAGAACAAATATATATACACAGGATTAAATGCTCGCAAGACAGTGGTGTCATACTTAACAAGGTTGTAAATTCCAATGCCCGCAAGTAAGCAAAACCAAATAAACAAAGCAGGGCCTACAAGAAGTCCAACTTTACTTGTGCCGAACTTCTGTAAACTGAACAAGATGATAAGAAGGGCAATTGATATTGTCACCACTTCATCTGCAATATCAAGAGACAAATCGGTAAGCAAAAATAAAAAATAAAAGATGTACACCCAGAAATTTTCATGTAATAACCTAGCAATAGTAACAAGTTGCTGAGCAAACTGTTCTGCTTATCATTCATATCAGTTGTCTTATTAATTAAGCTACTTATCAAGCAGAATGAACTATGCAACCAAAGAAACACGAAACATGCATACATTAATGTGGATACTTTTCCTAAACACGTGCATCTAAGCAAGTGCATACTGGGTTTCAATCACATAAAGCTGTTTTTAAATATCCAAAATTTCTTATCCCCCTTCATGGTAGAAATTCTTCCCATATGACTATACGAGTCAAGTGTGATCCAGCCAATTACTGACATGTCTAAATGATCTAAAGAGGAAAAATCTTGCAACAAGAGCTAGATTCAGAAGGATATTAATTGTTTTCTTTGATCAATACTATACACTAGCAAGTTTAGTCACCAAAACTCTATTTTGCTGCCACAGCCCTATTAAGGCTGACTATCTCAATATATCTCAGAAGTGATAAATGTGAATCTTGCAGAGCAGGCAATCAAACAGCTGGAAATTGACTAACTAAGCAATGCATATCTGTGAAGTTGATGCAGTCAAATCACCTTGTTCAATTGCAGAAACTCCAACCTTAAGACCACCGACAGCTGAAGTTACTGCATTAAAGAAATAACAAAAATAGTAAAATGGTTGAAATTAATTATTATACTCCCTCCTTCCCTTTATTATCGCAACACTTTCCTTCCTGGGATGTCCCTAATGTTTGCAACGTTTGCAAATTTAGTAAACTTTTTCTAATGAAGTTTCCCATTTATCCTTTCACTTATCTTTCTTTTTACTAGTATGTTTTTATTCTTTAATTTGACTTCACTAACACCACTCACTCCACCCACTCAACTCTTATCTTAATTTTTATAATCTGATTTGACACCACTAACTACACTCATTTCACCCACAAAACTATCTACTTCTTAAGGTAGTTTTGTCGAACTTCCAAATTTTCTACTCATCTTAATCCTCGTGCCAAAACAAAATGTTGCAATAATTAAGGGATGGAGGGAGTACAATTTTTGCGGTGATAACTGCTCAACCTAGAAACTTTTCCAAATGAATACTCACTGCAACTTTATTTACTCATCACAGAACGTAGAAGAAGCAATAAAAGGAAATGGTATTAAGGACCTGACATTGCTGGCGTAACCACCCCATCAGCTATCACCATAGAAGTGCCAGCAAGCACTAAAACCAGTAGAAGCTTCTTCAGTGCCAATGATGACTCGAGTCTTTCTTTAATTTTCAAAGATCTCTCAAGTTCAGGGGATGGCACCTTCAGCCTGAAGCTCGATATACGAGCATCAGATGGTAGCTGATTTGGTAGTAGACTGACCTTAGCATGTCGACAGATCAACGAGTACAACGCAAAAGTACCACCTGCAGCAGAACAATAAAGTATTGAAAATAAACATGTGGTAGCCGAAAATCAATGTAACACAAATGGGAAGTCGTGAAACTCTAGAAGTTGGAATATCATATCTACCTTCGCCATCATCATTCGCCCAGAGAACAACAAGAACATACTTAACAAGGGGGATCAGTATTAATGTATACAAGACAAGTGACAAAGCTCCGATGACGTCTTCATCTCCATGGATAGGAGCCTTGCTGAACATCACACTGAAAGTATACAAAGGGCTTGTTCCGACATCGCCAAAAACTACTCCAAGTGTCTGAAAAGCAAGAATAATTTTCCTTCCCATGCTGAACTCCTAGAATCCATTTGGAACAAACGCATAGAGTTATCATGCCAGACAAAGTAAGGTACAGATATGTAATCACTTTACATTTGCCTGTTCCTTGAAAATGCTAATTTAATATCCAAATGCTGATGATATTCTATGATCTCAAATGTTCTTCTTTACATCCAGCATGGTATAATCCCTTCAGTGTTTCTTTAAATCCAACTACCTTGCATGCTTCATGCAAAACGGTCACTAAGCACTTTGGATTAAATAATTAATCAACTAGACCAACCAAAACCTGGAACCTCGTTTTGGAAAAGAAAAACTACTATCCTTTTCTATCCCCGATCACAACAATAATTTCAGGGTGGAAATTGAAGTAAAACTCGCGTTGTAACCTCTTACTTCTCAGAACATGGAGAAACAAAATACGTGCAGATTTTACAAAACAAGCGTTAACCGGAGAAAACAAATACTAATTGTACCTCCTCATAGTCGGCTCTCGGAGCGCCAGGCACTTCAAGAGCTTCGACGTCGAAGGAATCGACGCGAGGTCCGGTGCGAATCAATCGTTGCTCTGCATTGTCCTCATCCTCGGAGTCCATTCCAGTATTACGAACGTCGTCCTCATCCTCGTCGTCCATCTCGGTGTCGTCTTCGTCCTGGAAGACCCACCGAGACTCCAAGGAGTCCATCGACCCCAATCCGACGCCGTTGATCTCCCCAGCCCTCTCCGAAGAGGAACCTCCAGCGCTTCCTCCGCTGGCCGAATCCGCCATGGAAAATTCCCACGCTAATCGGAATTCAGAATCAGGAGATTTGCAAGTTTTGGAATTCAATCGAGCGGAAATGCAATCGAGATGGATAATGAGATCCCGAGAGTTGGTATTCTCATGGAGGTTGGAAAAGTATAATTACGCATAAAGAAACTGTAGCTACGAGTTCTTGTAAAAGCTCTTGGTGATCGAGATGCGTTTCAACGGAACGGACTAGTTGTTTTAGCAGGTCCAAACTAGGAGCAGGATTAGGAGGAGTGTTCGTTTCACGCGCAGCAGGCGCGTGATTAGCTTGGTCGCGGTTCACAGCACCATCTGTGCTGTGGTGACTGACACGTATATACTGCCATTGGATATGGTGTTTTAGATAAGAGTGCAGTCTACAATATGGCAGACTATAGCACACATTAAGATAAAGAAGGAGGAGGAACATAGGCAGAGTTCTTATAGCTGACGCTGGATGATTCGGGATCCAGCGAGGAGAGACCGGATCCATTTCTTTTCTTTGTGAGGAGGCCAGATTTGCAAGGAAATCTCATCAATCCCTTTCCTTTCTTCTCAACAACACCAGAACTGCATCAAATTCCACCGATCACGGCGTAGCACAAATAATTAGTGAGTTGAGGAGGATTAGTGAACCAGATTTCACATCAAATTGTACAAATCTCTTTTCTTTCATCGTGTCGGCTTCCAAATCATCAAAAAACTGGCGATCCCCCTTATTTTTCGTTCTTCCGGTCATAGAAGTTTTGGTGCCAGCACATTATCTTTACGAGTAATTATGATGCGTCTGAATAATTAAATGATACACATTCGATAAATTATGATGCATCGTAGACAAATTATGATCCATCAGTATACAAAACTGATGTAACAGAGATTTGAAGAAAAATGAAATGCTCAAAGTTATTTAAGCTAATTACCATGATGCGCCCACGACACAATATGATGCATCATTTTAATAAAGATGTTGCACCATAATGATTTAAACCAAAAAGCACACATTATTACGAACAAAGATGAATAATTATGATGGACCCACAAGACAGTATAATGCATCGTTACAATGAAGATGGTGCATCATTATGATTTAAAGCAAATAGTCCAAATTATTACTAGTAATGTTCAAGCCAGTTATGATACGTCTACGAGACAGTATGATGTACCGTTTTAATAAAGATGATGCATCATTATGATTTAAACCAAATAACACACATTATTACAAACCAAGATGAACAATTACGATACGCCCACGAGACAATATGATGCACCGTTACAATGAGGATGATTCACCATTATGATGTAACCCAAGTAGTCTCATTACTACTAGCAAATAACAAATATGATGCGTCCACGAGACCTTATGATGCACCGTTATAATAAAGATGATGTAACATTGAGATTTAAATCAAATAATCTACATTATTATGAACAAAGACGTAGACAATTATGATGCGCTCAAGAGACAATATGATTCACCGTTACAATAAAGATGATGCATCATTATTATTAGTAAAGATGTACAAAATTATGATGTGCTCACGAGATAATATGATGCACCATAATGAATGGAGTGCTGCAACATTCTTACTTATAGGCGCATCATAGTGTTAAGACTGTATTTATCTTGGAGTGGTGCATCATTTTGTATCAGTGGTGCATCAGGAACTTCGACCAACGCATCATAATGGTTTACCTAGTGCACGTTTGTCTAGTTGATTTTTATCATAATGGTGCACCGTCTATAATGTAACGGTGCATCATAATGTCTCTGAGGCGCAACATTTTAAAGGTTCATCATCTTATTATAATGGTGCGTTATACTACCTCATGTGGGTATCATATTAATTTTAAATTTGAATTGATGAAGATGTTATAAAAGGTTAAGGTGCATCGTTCTATTATGAAGGTGCATCATTATCTTGTGATCGTGCATCATAATATTGTCGTGGCGCATCAAATTCACATGTTGGAGTAATGCCCAGTTGCCGGCTGGCCGCCGTGATTTGTTGCAGATCCGGTGTTTTCATGAAGGAAAAAAGGTCATCGATGTTATTTGATGCAGATATGTGCTCAACGCGAAGGAGATCGACGTTGATTTCGGTCGGATCCATCTTTATCGTTGAATCCCAGATTTTCCATCGTTCAAGATGAAAGAACGACGACGGGGAAGGCGGCGGCGGCGACGACAACGACGGTGAAGGCTCTCCATGGTGATGACCGGTGACTGTCGACGGTCCGGGCGGTGTGGTCGATCGATGAAGAACGGGCGGCGAGAAAGACGGGAAGCTAGAGCCGATGCGGTGGAGGGAGTTGTAATTAATATAATTAATGAAGTGTAGAATTGTAATAATTGAATAAAGTGCACACCTTAACACACTTTAATGGATGCACACTCTATCCCAAACTTTAGATAATCGGTTAAAAACTTAACAAACTAAGTAACGTCGTTTAGTATGTACTAATGGTGGATTGGAATGGGACATGAGAATTTGGAACATGTGATTAGAATTCAATAAGACTAGCATATTGCTGTAATTGGATGTTGGAAAATTGCTTGAAGGTCAAGCTTTCACTTGTTGATCTTTTCCACCATTTCACGAATTTTTGTGAGCTTCAAAATTCATCCATGGAATCACAGACCAACTCGCTTGATATGCTGGAGGCCGGACACGAATACTTGTTCCAAATCCCTTCTTTCTTTTTTTATTGAAGCATTCTGTCACGGTTAGAAAAAGGAAAAGGTTGGAGTATGATGTTTCTTGCACAATATTCATTAATTTATCTGTACCAACAAATGGGTGTGTTACAGAAATTGAGTTATGGCTCATGCTTGCTCCTCGTAAAGTATAATTTCTTGTAGTGGTATAGGGAACACGGATCCAAGAGAACTTAATTTGAAGGCTTTCCCCCTAGCGTTTGGATTATAGCTTCAAGTAGCTTGATCTCATTGTCACGCTTTGCTATCTCTTCTTGCTTCGTACGCAGCTCTTCCATGTGCAGCTCAAACACCTCTATAGCCAATAATTTCAACTCGTAAGCATTAATATAAGATGTCTAGGAGCAGCATAAGCAATAGCAAGACTGCTAAAAAGTTATAGTAATACTCATAGTAATGATAATAACAACAGCAATGAAATGAGAGAAATGGAGTCGTTTCGGTGTTTCCTGCAAGATCTTTATTGCCAGAAGAGCATGATCTTATCCAGGACAAACAACGAGTGGTTATATTTGGTTCTATTTTTTTCATTTTTCTTGACACATGAAGAAAGGACAAGAAGGTTGACATACTAGTAGTGTTCTCAAGTTCCCTCGTGATCTCCTGCGCACGCAATTCAGCAGCTCTTTGAGCAGCTTCGGCCTGGCGTTTCTCAGAACGACTTCGTGCAGCAGCTGTAATTGCAGCATCGAGCTCTCTTTCTAGAGTCTCGACTCGCTGTTCAAGGACCTGCAAGCAGTATGACAGCATGAACAATCTTTCTTCATACAACTTACGAAGTAAGTATAATGAAGAATGCCAGGCATTTTATAATAATGATAGAAGGGGGTAAAAAAGGAGCACAACTTAGAAACTCTATCTAGCATTTGTTCTCAACACCTTTCTTAAATCCACCAAAGTTCTTGACCAACACACCAAGT
Organism: Daphne laureola; assembly: GCA_038382905.1. Taxonomy (NCBI): domain Eukaryota; kingdom Viridiplantae; phylum Streptophyta; class Magnoliopsida; order Malvales; family Thymelaeaceae; genus Daphne; species Daphne laureola. The sequence continues at coordinate 8,414 of JBBYHH010519039.1, forward strand.
TAACTAAAATCACACCAACAAACTACTCGGCTGCACTTACATCATATTGCCAAGTCCTTGCTGCTACATTTCTAACCAAAATGAACAAGCAAGCAACTGCAGTGTATTCAAGTAAATATGCATCAGTTCAAATTAAATTCCAATTCTGTGATTTGTACCGAGTACCATCACTTGGTACTTTCATAAAATGTTAAATGAATGGATTCAGATTTTAGTCTCTCTCTAATCTAATCGCGAAGCGTGTCTTCTTTCACCATTCGCTAGCCTACTTGAAGTTGTTTTGCCTTTCTTCTCCAAGTTTAGTAATTCATCTCTCTGCTTATATCGCCATCCTATTGGATATTCAGTCCCTCCCTTTTAATTTTGTCCTTCCCCCATACCTCCTGTCCCATGCTGCAACACATTCCTCTCAAGTCTCCTCTCTTCCCATCCCCACCCACATCTTCCTCCTAGTTCTTTATGCTTTAAGTTCTAGGTGTCTCATTGATGGCAAACTACATTTCAGATTAATAAGAACAATCACCAAATACTTGATGCACAAGGACGACATCATACGGTCAAAACATATACTAGTATTAAGCACTGTACTGTATTGACCAACGTTTTTTCTGTTCCTTTTACCGAAAAATACTCCGTACTACTCAATAATCATTCAAATGGAAAAAGTGAGTGAACCAAAGAAAGGAAACTGAAATTCAGTTCAGAGTCAGGTCCTGCGAGAGATCGGAATATCAAAGCGGAAAAGATAAACAACGAACACCTAACTGAACCAATGAAAAGGAAATTCAAATTACAAGATGGTTGAAGATCGAGAGAGGAGAGAAGGTGCGTGAATGGATACTAACCTTGATGGTTCGTGACTGTTCGAAGGTGAGCGAGGCTTTGGAGAAGGCTTCGTCATCGACAAAGACAGCTTTCTTGAGCAGTAGTTTCTGAAGAGAGTCGAGATTGGAGGCCATCTCCGTCAAATTGCCCAAGGCTCCGCTCCATCGCTCTTCGCCTCTGATCTTCTCCGCATCCATTTTAATTACTACTATCCGATGAAATTCGATGCCGATCTCTGTAAATGCTGTATCGGGCTTCTGGTCGATCGTCGTTTCGTCCTGGTCTTGTCTAAGCTGCTTGGGCTTCAACTATTTCGCCAGTGCACGGGGGAGCCCAAAACTATCCTCTTGAAAAGCTCCCATACGTTGCTTTCCTTGGCATTTACAGTTAAATGCTTAAACAAGTGCTGCAGAAATCTGGTGTTGCCAATATAAAAGTCAGCGCTATTCATTTATGTTTATTTGGATCATTGGTAGACTGGCAGTAGGAGCGGTCGATTTAATCCATGGATCGATCCGTATTGATTTGTATTATGATGGATCATTTTATGATTGCTACTTTATTGATAGATCGATCCACTCAATCACAATAATTAAAGTGTTAGTTTTTAAAAATTTAGTCATTTTTTAACTTTTTTAACAAAGTATAGAGATTAAAATATAAATAATTTTAGATCAAAATGTAAATTTTTAAAAAGTTTGAGGACCAATTTGTAAAAATAAAATAAAAGTTGTAGTACCATTGTAATTTTTTTGAAATTTAGGAACTATATTATAAATATAGTAATATTTTTATCGGTGGAACTCCACGTAACTCCAATGAATATTCACGACTCACCCCACCATATGTGAATCATAAAACTGACCAACTCTTTGATGGAGTGATCCGGTGAATATGTCCATCTCTATATGTAAGTATGATGATTCTCAATGAAAATAAAGGAAACACAGACACGATTTCTTTTTCAATATTTAATTTTTTTTGAGTACTTCTAAAGGATTTTGCATGGGAAATGATAAAATAATAATTCTTGCTTTTCAATACATTTTTGTTTTAAACAACTATAATGATGAATTTTATTAAGAATGTGACACTAGCCCCTTGAGTAGATGAGCAGGTCACAGAAAAATAATTACATAAGATAAGAATACAAGATGCATGGTGAAGAGAAGCATTAAAACATATCTCCTACACAAATCACCAACCTAAATACTCTATAACATACACCAAATAATTAACAGTTTAGAGGATGAAACACCCAATCTACTCACTAGTCAAGTTTAGAGGACTTTCGAACTGAGATCGAGAGATAGGATAATCCATGTCTGTTATCTATATAGTCAACATGTTCATTATTTTCATTAGATAACTCATTTGAGTCTTAGGTCGGATTCTTTCATTTACCACATTTTAAGCTATTCCATTATCTGATATTACTTTTCGTCCATGAAACTGTTTGAGTATGTTATTCTGGGTTTAGGTGTGAAATTTTTGTGGTATGTTAAAGCTCTAAGTTTGGAGGAGTTAAATTATTGTGCTAAGTGGGCAAAATGACAGTTCTGAAAAAATTGTGTGCCTAAGGGAAAAAGAAAAAAATATAGAAAGTGAAATCAATAAAAATGCATTGTAATTAGTGATTAATCCAGAATTGTCATAGATGTTGAGAAAGTTGAAAAAGAGCAAATAGTGGAAAAAATGTGAAGCTTGCAAAAGATGCAAGTTAAGTGGGTATGTGTAGTAATGTTTGATTATCTTTAGTGCCCGATAACTTGT
>JBBYHH010519149.1:0-11010 GCA_038382905.1 Daphne laureola
TGACTTTAGCTTGCTATTAGGTAATTGTTTCAACAAGACTACTTTGATTGGTTGTCGAAGGTCTTGAATGAGTAAGATCGGAGTATCCTCCTTTTGGGTAGTTGAGTTGATTCAATTTGTCTAAGTAGCTAAGCTAATAGGAAAGACACTATTTATATGATAAATATCCTCTGAATTCAATCTTCGCACCATCTGCTATAAATAGTATGTTTTGGATTGGAATTACGAGTGTTATTAATAAGATCTCGGTTACTTAATACAATCATGGATTTAAAGTAATTAAAATTCAAGAAAGAGACTGATTATGACTAAGTTAAGTGTATCATGTGTCTGGGGTCTGATAGGCATCATTTGATTAGTTTAAATGAGCTTGAATAAGTTCAAGAATGTTTGAAGTAATTCAAACAACACACGGATACTTGATGAGTTCAAGTATGACTGTTTGGAGAGAACAATCTTTCATTGTGAGTCTAACAACCACAATGGAAGAGATTTTGCGTGTATACCTTGGGGTCGCACCCTTAACTCCTTTTATGTGAATGTGCTTGTTTCGGCCTTATGTTGTGTTTAAGATAATTTGATTCAAGTGGGAGTTTGGAACTTAAAAGTATTTTAGTGCGAGTGGGAGTTTGTTGGAATTCTAGTCGCACCAAGAGCTTTTGAGATAGTACTTGAGATCATGAAGCTAAGTTTGAGGCCATAGAAAGCTCTATGTAGCTCACCTAGGCTCATCCCAGCTAGAAGTAGATGGGATAAGCTCACAATAGCTTTAGGGTAACTAGAAGTACGTTCCCCCAGCTCATCTCAGCTTTGTTTAGCTAGAAGTAGCTAAACTCAGCTCATGACAGCTCAAGGGTACCTAGAAGTAGCTCCCCTTAGCTCAACTCTACCTAGAAGTAGTTAGACTTAGCTCAAGTCAACTCATTCCAGCTCACTCCAGCTCACAGAAGCTGGGAATAGCTTAGTATTAGATCATATTAGCTAGAAGTAGCTAAATCCAACTCATTGTCAGCTCACTATAGCTACAAGAATCTATACTCAGCTCCACCCCAACTCAAGTTACCTAGAAGTAGCTAATTTTAGCTTAAGTGAGCTAGTCTTGATGATGAAGTGACTTTTAGCTCAAGGTGAACTGAAAAGATCTCATGGGAGCTCAAATATATGTGATGTAATCATTTGAAACATCTATATGATGTGTAACTAGGATTTACAAGTGGTAACTTCCATTTGCACCTTTTGGATAACATAAAGGGTATTTTGGTAAAAGAGGTATTGTAGGTGCATGGTGTATGCACCCTACCATATGGGGAACACTCTTTGGTAGTTACCAAGGAGAGGATGTCCTTGAGAGGCCTAAAAGAGGCAAAGAGGTGCCTTTGAGAAAGGTACCATTTCACTAAAGAGGAAGTTACTAGGGTGGTTACCATGTACTTGCCCTTGAAAGGGGCAATGAGGGTTGGTAACTTCCCAAGGAGTGAAGGGGTATAACCTTCCAGCCTCAAGGGAGGTTACAACCACCCTAAACACCCCTCCTCATCTATAAATAGAGAGGAGGGGTCAGACATCACAAGTTACACACACAATCACAAGAAACAATTGGTAGTTTCTCTTCTTTTTCTTCATCATTCTTCTTCATTCTTCTCTCCCTTTTAGAAAAATTCTTTAGCACTATTCCAGGAGCATTTTGGGTGGATTAAAGTGTGTTTCTTCAACACATATACCCCCTAGACATCATATCAAATCCGCCCTCTTCATCACCAATATCAACTGGGCATAACTTGAAGAACATGCGAATGTGTTCTTGGTGTTCTTTAGTGTTCAAGTGGAGCTTATGTTTTAGAGGAAGGATAAACATCCTTTTTCTATAATTCCAGAAGTAAGGTACATTTCTATCCATTAGTATCATGATAGGATCATCTTCTACTCTTCTTGATGAATGGATGATAAAAGAGGCATGATTTGAACAAAACACCGTGCTATGATTTTATCTGAAATCCGAATTGTATATGGATTCAATATATTTGAATTGTACATGATTAAGATGGAATAACATGTAATACATGTTAATGGTGGATCTAAAATAAACAAGTTAAGCCGCCGAAAGAAGGGGAGTCCAGTGTTTATAGGCATACCTTAAAAAGAACTTTATGTGTAGAGTCACTCTCCTGTCCACTATGGTTGACAAAATTATGGTGGAGTTCTCCATGTTGGATGATGTCATCAAGGAAAAATATGGATATGTTTCTATAGAGAAATAATGTTCCATGATTCTTCATTTCAAGAATTATGTGAAACATAGTGATCACTCAATAAGTGCTCACTTGCTTGAGATGTCACGCATGATCCACTAGCTCAAGCAAGTTGGGCATGGGCTCACTGAAAAGTAACAGGTTCAAGCAATAATTAGGTCCTTGCCCGACAAGGATTGGCAGTTGATGAAGGTTAACTTACACTACAATCCTTAAATTAAGTCATTCAATGACATTTCCAGCCATCTACTTCTTGAGGCCGAAGTGATGGCTCTCAAGGACCACTCCAAGGCATATGTTGCCTTATCTTCCTCTAGTAAGAAAAGAGGTAAGAAGAAGGGGAAGTGGTTTAGCCAAGGTGACCAAGGTGGAAGGGTAAGGGCATGGGAAATGGCCCAAACTTGAAGAAGTTCAAGAAGAAATGAGACATTTCTAAGTTGAAGTGCTTCAACTGTGGCAACAAGGGACACTTTGTAAAAGATATCAGGAGTACGCCTAAGGTACATACAAACTCTTCTACTTCATTAGTACATGATATGTCATGGAAATTGCTAACTAAAAGTAATTCTATGTGGATTGTTGATTCAGGAGTAACATACCACATAGCTCGGGACAAGTCCTAGTTCATGGCCTACAAGAAGCTCTCAAGGGAGGTGAAACCCGTTTAAGTGTGAAATGATGCCCGGTTGGAAGTCGAAGGAATACCAACTTGTAAAGTTCCTATTAATGTATGATATTTGTATCTTATAGATGTATTATATGTACCAAATATTTATAGAAACCTTATTTCTATAAGTTGCCTATTGAAATATAATTATTTCTTTAACTTTACTCGTGATGGTGTTTCCATTAATAAGAATGAGCAAATAGTGTCGACTTGTAAAGTCAATAATGGCTTGTATAAGTTAAAACCCAGGGGTCATTTTTTTGAAACTTCTAGTTTCCAAGTGAGCGAGGTCACAAATGAAATAACTTGGCATGAAAGGTTGGGATATATTGGTCAAGATCGAATGAACAAACTAGCCAAGTGTGGCTTACTTTGTTCTTTGACTAAGGTTATCTTACATAGTTCCCAATCATGCCTTGAAGGAAAGGCAATGAGAAAGACCTTTGGATGAGCAACTAGAAGAACTGAAGTACTTAGCTTAGTATATTCTAATCTGTGTAGACCTTTGAGGGTTGAATCCAAATGGATACAAACATTTCATCACTTTTACTGATGACTATACTAGGTTTACCCACGTCTTCTTACTTAAGAATAAGGCTGAGGCCTTAACATACTTTAAAAAGTTTGTCAATTTGGTTAAGAACCAATTAGGTAAGAACATAAAGTCCTTAAGGACTGACAGAGGTGGAAAGTATAGCTCAAATACATTCCAAGCCTTTTGTGACATGAAATGAATTGAGAGGGAGTTCACTCTTTCTTGGACACTTCAACAAAATGTTGTGTCCTAGAGGAAGAATAAAACTCTCATGGATATGGAATGGTCCATGATGTCTAAGGCCAACCTGGACATTTTCTATTGGAGTGATGCATTGCTATGTATAGTGCACATTCTCAATAGGGTACCTACAAAGAACATAGATGTTTCTCCATACGAGTTATGGAAGAACAGGACCCCAAACTTAAGTTATATGCGCCCTTGGGGGTGCTTAGCTTATGTACATGTGACCGATCACCCTTCTTGGACTTGAGTCACAAGAACGGAATGGTATTTGATGCTAGAAACACCAACTTTGCGCCCTTGGGGGTGCTTAGCTTATCTATTATGTCCAAGAAGAAAGAGATATACTTTCCTTGGATATTTACAAATTATAATGGTATGTATTCTTGGACTTGAGTCACAAGAATGGGATGGTATTTGATGCTACAAACACCAACTTTGTGGAAAATGAGTTTCCTAAAGTTCACAGAAGTAGTGACTTGACCTGAGTAGGTCTGATCCTGGAAGAGGATCTATTGAGTGCCAGAAGGGCACCAGTTACACAAAGTGCACCAACTCCAGATAAAGTACCTCAACCACAAGGACTTGTAACTCCAAGTGAAGTTCCAGACCATATGGAACTTGATGGACAAAATCCACAAGAAGGTGGACATTTTCAAGAGGGAGTTGAGGATTTTCAAGATCTTGAACCTCAATCACCACTTCCAGTATTGAGAAGATCAACAAGGAAATCCAGACCACCCATGGTATGGGGAATCTCAGATGGTGAGACTTACTTGGTGGCATCTAAAGTAGATGAACCAAATAATATTAAAGAGGCTCTTCAAGGGGCACAAAGGAAGGAATGGCTAAATGCAATGAATGCAAATTTACATTGAATGCATGTTAACAGAGTATGGGAGTTATCTGATCTTCCTCATGGGTCAAAGGGAATTTGTAACAAGTGGGTTCTCAAGATAAAGAAAAACTCTTATGAAACTATCAAAAGATACAAGGCTCATTTGGTGGCCAAAGGATTCACACAGAAGGGGGGTGTTGATTTCAAAGACACCTTCTCTCCTGTTATGAAATTTAATTCCATCAGGTTACTAACTGCAATTGTTGCAAACGTGAATCTCGAATTACGTCAGACGGATGTAACGAAATCCTTCCTCAATGGTGATTTGAGTGAAGAAATTTATATGAAACAACTAGAGGGGTTTGTTCAAGAGGAAAATGAGGACAATCTATGTAGTCATAAGAAGTCTATGTATGGTCTCAAACAAACTTCAAGACAGTGGTACTTGATGTTTCACCATGCAATCACAAGCTATGTCTTTGTGATGATGCATGAAGACTAGTGTGTGTACTTGTTCTCAAATGGTTCAGGATTTGCAGTTTTGACATTATATGTTGATGACATTCTTATTGCAAGTAGTGGGTTAGAGTTTCTATCAACCATTAAAGAATGGTTGTCTTCCACCTTCGACATGAAGGATATAGGAGAAGCTTCCTTCATCCTTGGTATTAAGATTCACCGGAATAGAAAAGAACTGTTATAGGCTCTTTCTCAAGCACCTTATGGTTGCATATGGTTGCAAGATTGGAGAAGAATTATGTCCTAAAACTTCAAGTGAGAAGGAAGAGATGACTCGCATACCTTATCTAAGTGTTATAGTGTCACCACCCCTCCATACACGACCCAGAGGAAGCGGATGTAGGGACGGAAGGGTGACGGTGACAGTCAATTATCCTATAACATGTAGCAATAAGGTATGTTGAAATCCATTACCCGATTCCCATAACGCAAACTAATTCTGAAACTACAAACTATACTTGTTGATTTCCCATTTTCACCAAGACCACCTATCGCTCAATCAATTTGATAGCCAATAACTCAGCTACCCAGATAATGTTATTGATATCCTCTCCCTCCTTCTCATTGATGATTTCCTGAAAAGACCCGAGGTTGGGGAACCTCGGGGAGATGCTCCGATGCTCAAGTTAGTTCTGGAAATCAATGTCTAAATGTGTGTAGTTAGAGAGAATATCGTACCTTTGCTCTCAGATGAGCCCCCTATATATGGAACTGCCTCCATGATTCCCGGGTCACGTATCCACATTATAGGGAATGTGGGTGACATGCCAGCTTGGAACATAGGAGTACGGGAGAACATGGGAGTTATGCGCGGTAGGAGGGTCTGCGAGGGCTGTCCATGCGCACCCCTTGATGGGGCTGCCTGTGCTTGCGTAGCGATCCTGTGATGAGGGGGCTGCCTGCATGCGCATGCGCGATAGCTATTTTGTGATGCCTATGCAGGCGCACGCCTGGGAAGCTTGGCGAGGCCTGATGAGGTGCATGCTTGGATAGTGTACCAAGGAGCCCCCCGCAGGCGGATTTAGGGTGGGGTCCTGAACGCTACATGCCATTACACGCCAGGCGAAGCGCATCGCGATCCAGTTGACTCGAGATCTGTGGTCTGTGATCAGAGTTCGACATATGTACGGTGTAGGCGTTGTGTCGGGTGACTGCCCTAACATTTTAAATTTCTAATTTTTACTTTAAAAGCGTAGTTCGCACTTCTGCGCCCTACTTTGCTTTTATTTACTCATGTATCCCAAAATCACGCCGCTTCCCCCCTTTTGCTTTCGGTGATCGACTATGCTTTGGCCCTTCGATTCTTCAATCAAAGTTGGTTTCCCGATCTGCCATCTATCAAGGTTAGTGCCCCGAGTACCTGATTGTGATTTAGCATAGTCTGTGTTGCCAGGTGTTCGATGAAATGCACTGGTTTGTGTCTTATCGTGTTGGTTTGTTTTCTTTATTTACTTGTAGAGAATGGCTCGCAAGGAACTTCAAGGCCCGGTTACTATTCCACTAGAGTGTACCAGACTAAACTCTGACAGGCTTGTTGCAGAGCTGTCAAAATATTCATGGCCGATGAACATTGTTGATTGTCGGTTGGCGCAAGCCAATGTTCTGATGACCATTGGGTTGCCGATAACGGATGAGAATAGGGAGAAAGAAACCCTGGCTTTGTATCCGGCACAGCTGTCAACGGGGATAAGGATGTCATTTCCTCGCATCATGCAGGACCTGTGCGCTTGGTGGCGCGTGCCTCCATCTCAGCTCGTACCTAACATCTTTAGGTAGATATCGGCGTTCACCGTCTCGTGCAGGATGGCGGGTGTAGATGCCTTTGCGGAGGTGTTCTTGCGATTCTTCTGCTTGGACCTACGGACTGGAAGCTCGCGTTTCCATGTCAGGCCCATAAACGTGGGAAATAACTGCTTCATTGCTTTCTTGAAGCCGGTTCGTTTGTTCCATGACTGGCATAAATTCTTCTTTTTTGTCCTACGTCAGCCCGTGTGGCCCTTCCCAGTGGTCTTGACTGCAGAGCCTGTGCATGCGAAAGCCGGTAGGCCGGTCCTGCACCGTGAGAGTATGAAGTGACAGGCCTATGTCACTTTGTTAACGTGGCTGGATGACATCCACTCCCGCGAGGTGTGCGATAAATTGTTTCCCTTGGAGCTGGATTCTCTCGACGAGGTGGTGTTGCGGTGGGTGGGACTCAGCACCGGGTACCAGATTGATCCATATGTGAGACCTCCGCATGAAGGCTGGTCCCCTATCCAATGCGGGAATGCCGTTGATGCCCTTTTTGCGGCTCTTGAGGGTCCTAAGGGTAAGTTCGATGCACCTCTGCTACTTTTGGTCTTCGATATGATGTTCTTATTTGAATGGTTTGGTGTTACAGATAACCCTCCATGGGATGAGTTCATGCTGGACAGGTCCAAAGCGGCCGCTCTTGCTGCATTGAGGGTGCACTTGAGTTGCACCAAGGGAGAGGGGCCCGCCGGTGCCACAAAGTCCTTGGGTGAGGTATTGCCACCGTAGAAGCGTGCGGCCAGTGAAGGTCCCGTTCATACTGGTGGGGGCAAACGCTTGAACACTAGCATTGATGTCTTTGTTGTGTAGGCGAGCGGAGCGCATCAAGTCTTCACAGGGAGATTGGTTTCCCCCCTTACTATGGTCGAGGCCGTTGTTCCGCCTCCTACCTTTGAGTCATCCCTAGCGGGGGGTGCCACCATGGCTCCAAATGAGGTAGCCGAGGTAGGTGTGGTCGCTACTGCTGCGATGAAGCCATCGCCGTGAGTTCCCGCCAAAGTGTCTGCTGTAACACTCTTGGCAGGCCGGCTTGGTCATCCCCTGTTAAAAAGTTCCACGGTGCGAGCTAAAGTGCCAGATACACCTGTGGCCCCTTCCTCTGGCATGGTTGCTGCGGGAGACCAAGCGCTGGTGGCTGCTGTTGACGCATCAGTGGAGGTTGCAGTAGGTAGGTCTGCCTCATCTAGAGCTGCCATTTCGCAGACTGCAAAGGTGTCTGTGATGGGTTTGGGCACGCCAGACTGGTCGGGCTTAGCCGTCCCTGAGGTCCAGACTGAAAGAGGCCTGGGATGGGGCAAGGCTGCCCATCCTGCAATGGGGGCCAGTAGTAGTGGCACCGCAGAGGGTGCCAACACGGGTGACAGTAAGTGCTACTTTACTCATACTGATGGTATTGCTCGACTCTCCTCTTACCCTGCCTCTTTGTGTGCAGGGCCAGATTGGCATGTTAGCCCCCATGATTTTTTGGAACTACTGAATCCGTGAGCAAAAATGGTTGAGGCCGGAGTACTTTCCCATTACTTGGAAAGGAAAAGGCTAAAGGTGAGCGCTGCGGTGGATGTTGCGACCCTTCATGAGGTGAGGGCTGCGGATCGAGCTGACTGCTTTATGGACAGAGATCTCGACCTCGCGGAAGCGTGAGATCCTATTTTCTCTCTCACCAACTCTTTGTCGCTGTTGGTAGGTGGAGAGGCTACCATACTATCTTGTCTGGATGGGCTGTGCACTCCCTTTGATCGCGAGCTACTTGAGAGAAGCTTGGAGTCTCCCGCGCATGGGCTTCGCGAAGCAGTCACGTCGCAGCTCAGAGTAAGTGCCTACCTTGTCAATTAATGATGCCTTGTTAGTCTTGCTCTAATTTGAACCAGCGCAGTCTGCGATTAAAAGCTTCATGGCGGATGAAGAGGTGGACTCATTTTTGAAGTATGCTGACGGGCGCGATGGCTCGCAAGTGGAGTCACCGCAGGGAGAGCGCACGGCGCAGGCTCAGTTGGAAGCGGAGAAATGAGCGCTGGCCGACCGGGTTGCACAACTGGAAGGATGGTGCCTCATACGCGACACAGAGTGGGAGCGTTCGTATCTGCTTGACTTGCAGAAGAGTGATCTCCTGATGAAGTTCAACAAATAGCTTTTCCAGAAAGCCGACGAGGCCAAGCAGTTGGAGGTTGAGAATGGTGTGCTGTTGAAGGTGCTGTCTGGAGTTCACGACGCGGCGGCCGAGTTTTGCATGCGCATGAAGGCGAATGCTGGCTTGGTTGTTAAGCGGGCTGAGGATGTCTAGAGTGCTGTACAGGGTGCTGCGCACAGTGCTGCTGGCGGGCTTCTGGTTGCATCGGAATGTGCAGACGTGGCATTTTCCGTCATCGCTTCTGTGGAGAGGGCGCTGGAGCTCACTCCTGTTGCAGGGGGGACTAGTACTAGCGATGGCTCTAATCAGGCAGGCGTGTCTAACAGAGTTTCTCAAATTAAAGAGAAGGTGCTAGACCTCCGTGCGCAGGCCGACGTTGGTACGTAGGGGTTCGAGGAGCGCTAGCTCCCCTACCGATGAAAGGTAGAGCAGCTATTTCTCGAGCTTAATTTTGACTCTCTAAATGCGTTTGCTTGTGAGGAACCTGATGTAGATACTCGCCTCCAATGGGATTGCTCCCATAGTAAGTTAGGTCATGCGGCTCCTGTGGGGGGGCTGGAGTATCTGACGTTATGGACGACCCTGCCCCCAGGAATGTAACGTAACTGAATTAAGTGAATGATTTGTGTACCTACTTTGCAGTCTGGATTGTTAATTTAGCTCTGAGTACTAGTGTCGTGTAATATTTGTTTGTCTCGCTTTACACGCATTCAAGACCTGAAGTATGATTCGCGATGATTGCGGGGTCAGAGAAAGTGTCTAACCCGTGCACTAGTTTGCTCTGACCATTTAGGTGCAAATGGAGCAGGCATCATGCGACTGTTTGGCGCAGAAGTGTTCCTGCGGCATGACCTGACAAGGCCATAGGCTGTGTTCAAGCCTTAGCGGCCGTTCTGCCCGGTCGGGTGCAGAAGGCATGTGTGACGCGTGCCTATGCCCGCTCTGGCTGATCAGGCAAAGAGGGCTTTGTCCTTCTCCTGTGCTAAGCTTTAAGTTTGCGGGTGTCCCTATAGCAATTTAAATTGAAGATATGGAAGAAGTGTCATGTCGGCAATGTATTGATAGAAGTAATTACACATAGTATGGGCATAAGTCATCAGCATGATAATTTCTGGGAAGTGGCTTTCCATTGTAACCCATGAGTTCGAAGACGCCGGTACGCACTTGCCGGTGGATGAGGAATGGTCCATCCCAATTTGGTCGGAGCACTCCTTGCCTAGGATCCCTGCTGGTGAGTTCCGATCGTAGTAGTGCAAGCGCCCTGTCTGTAGTTCTTTTGGCTTGACTTTGGCATCACGCGAGAGATTGAGCCGTTGTTTGAGTGCTGTCATGCGGAGTCTAGCGCCCTCATGAAGCTCCTTCAGGAGGTCCAACCTTGCGCACATGCCACCGGCGTTGTCTGTAGTGTTGAAGTTGATCCTGCGAAGGGTAGGGAAGTCTCCTTCAATGGGTAGCAAGACCTCTTCTCCATATACTAGAGAGAATGGACTCTCGTCTATTGGGGTTTGCGGGGTGGTGCGATAATCCCATAATACACTGGGGAGTTCAGAGATCCATCTTCCCTTTGCCCCCTCCAGACGCTTTTTGAGACCTTCCTTGAGAGTGCGATTCTTAACTTCCACTTGACCATTTGACTGGGGGTGCGCGACGGGTGCATACATCATTCTTATGTTGTTTTCGGCATCCCATTCTTGAACCTTTATGCTCGCACACTGTGTGCCATTGTCGGTGATGATGGCACGGGGGCTACCATACCGGAAGACTAAATTTTTCCAGAAAAACATAATGACTCTTTCTGAAGTGATTGTTGCGAGGGGCTCCACCTCGATCCATTTGGCGAAGTATTCTATTGCGATGATGTAGAATCGATGTTGGCCCGGGGCCTTGGGCATTGAGCCAATCAGGTCGAGGCCCCATTGTACGAATGGTATAGGGTAGGTGAGTGCTGGTGACGCTGCTGCGGGCAGCCGTTGCACCCTTGAGTTAAGCTGGCATTGATGACATTTGCGTACCAAGGCTTTGGCTTGCTCCAGCATTGTT
>JBBYHH010519260.1:0-11010 GCA_038382905.1 Daphne laureola
CCAACACCGAAGAGAGTGAAGATAGGTCCTAAAACAGTGGATTGTATTTTCATAGGATACGCACATAACAATAGTGTCTATCGATTCCTTGTGTATGATTCAAAAATTTCGGATATTCACAAGAACATAATAATGGAATCAAGGAACGCATATTTCTTTGAAAATGTATTTCCTTGTAAAAACAATAGTGCATCAATTTCGTCAAATTGGGAAGACGAAACTTTAGATCATGAAAATCATGAGAATCATGATGATGAGAATCATGATTCGGTTAAAAAATGGAACCGAGACGCAACAAAGGGGCAAGAGTAGAGAAATTATTTGGAGATGACTTTTTTACTTACTTGCTGGAAAAGGAACCTCAAACATACACATAAGCTATGAGTTCTTCTGAGGGACCTTTATGGAAGGAAGCGATAAAAAGTGAAGTTGATTCTATTTTACAGAATCATATTTGGGAATTTATAGATCTTCCTCCTGGAAATAAACCTTTAGGATCCAAGTGGATTTTTAAAAGGAAAATGAAACCTGATGGTTCCATTGACAAGTATAAAGCCAGACTTGTGATCAAGGGATACAAGCATAAGGTAGGCTTAGATTACTTTGATACATATTTTCCTATGACGAGAATCAATTCCATAAGAATGATTCTGGGAATCGCAGCGCAGAGAAATTTAGAAGTACATCAAATGAATGTAAAAATAGCTTTTTTAAATGGACATTTAGATGAAGAAATCTACATTGAACAATCCGAGGGCTTTAAAGCGCCATGGAATGAAAAGAAAGTCTGTAAATTGTTAAAATCATTATATGGTTTGAAACAAGTACCAAAGAAATGGCATGAAAAATTTAACCATGCAATGATTACTAGTGTATTTAAAATCAATGAGTGTGAAAAATATGTTTATGTCAAGCAGACATAAAATGATTATATCATTCTATGTCTTTATGTGGATGACATACTCATTGTTGGTAGTAGTGACAAAATTGTCAAATCTAAGAAAAATATGTTGAATTCAAAATTTGAGATGAAAGACATGGGACCTATTGATGTGATTTTAGGAGTTAAAACCATAAGAACGACAAAATGTCTAATTTTGAGTCAAGCTCATTATATAGACAAAATCATTGAAAAGTTCAACAAGAATGACTCTGGAATTGCCAGAACACCATTAAACATTAGTCTTCATCCATAAAAAAAGTAGAAGATAGAGTATTTCTCAAGTAGAATACTCTAGAGATATTGGGAGCCTAATGTATCTAATGAGTTGCACTAGACCAGATATTGCTTTATACAATAAGCAAGTTGAACAACTACACGATTAATCCAAGTGTAGAACATTGGAAAGCAATAGTAAGAGTACTCAGGTATCTACGATATACTCGCAATTATGGGTTACATTATACTAGATACCCAGCTGTGTTAAAAGGCTACACAGATGCAAACTGAATATCTGATATAAATAACTCGAAATCCACAAGTGGATATGTGTTTACACTAGGTGAAGTTGTTGTATCTTGAAAATCTTCCAAACAAACAATTATAGTCTGATCCACAGTGGATAAATGTAGAGAAGAGGCTGAATGGCTATGCCAATTCTTGGAGGATATTCCAAAATGGGAAAAACATTTGCCACCAGTCAGTATCCATTGTGATAGTCAATAAGTAATTGGAAGGGCACAAAGTGATATGTATAATGGTAAGTCTAGACACATCCGTCGAAGACACAATACCATTAGACAACTACTCACTACTGGGTTATCACAATTGACTCTGTGAGGTCAAAAGATAACATAGCGGATCCCTTAACCAAAGGGTTAAATAGAGAGTTAATTAAAAATTTGACAAAAGGAATGAGCTTAAAGTCTCTGAATATATAAGTTTTATGAACGAAAACCCAATTTAGTTGACTGGAGATCCCAAGTTCTAGGTTCAAAGGGACAACCTAATTATAAGACTTAATGTGGTCACTGTGAGGGATAGCCTCAAACTCATTCCTGTCATGAAATAATGATGTAGATAAGATTAACAATGTGTTGCTTTAATGATTTTTAAGTAAGTACTTCGATTACTTCAGGCTTAAGAAATCACCTATTTGAGTGAGAAGTGGGGCCGCTTCAAAGGAGAATTGGTCAGGCTCAATTCTTTAGAAACTCTTACAGAAATAGGACGTGTTCACTGTCAAAATGAACAAAACCATGAGAACTGAACAAATGAGGAATGTCTCATGTGTAAGATACATGGTTTATTTACACAAAAAAGCAGGACAGATTAAAGATATCTTATCTACTGGACAGCTAGTAAAGTAAATGTATTTTATAAGAGAAAAGTTCAAAGGGCTTGTTGGAAATATGATGGAATATTATGGAAAATGTGAATGAAAAAATATTCATTTTCTACCATAAATTTGGAGGTTTCATCACCATTAGTATGGTGATTTATGGACTATTAGTAGGGTGGTTTCATTGCCTTTAGTATTAGGGTTAATGGCTAGCATTATGGTGCATTAGATGTATTAATGTCTAGGCCTCTCCTAAACACTATAAAAGGGCACCTCCACCATGCATATTCTTCATCCCTAGCACAATTCTTCTTGCTAAACTCTCTTCCTCTCTTCTTGCAAAACTCTATTGCATCATTGTTTTTTGTGTTCTTCAAGTTCTTCCATTCTAGTTCGTCGACGAATAAGCTTTAGGTGCAAAGCTCGTTTCGGGTCTCCGTTGTATCTTGGGAGACAGACGCTCGTTCGATCCTCAAGCACTCGTAGTGGAGGGGCTCAATATGTTTTAAGGAAATTGTGTCCAACGCAAGCCTCAGAAACAATATCTCCGAAGAACGATTCTTGTTTCTAAACTTTATCTTGGTTTGATCCGTTCATCTTCTTCTAAATTCTATTTTATTATTAAAATTAGAATTATATTATTATACTGCTAATTTAGTTAATTTCCAGCATAATTTCTACTTAATTTTGTTAAAATAATTTTGTTGAATTTTCTAATATTTTTCAGATTTATTTATTTCTGAAATTTGGTAGAATTATTATATTGTCTTCATCTTTTGTATTTTATGCAATTCTACCCCATTTCTTCTTTACTACCATTTTTGGTATTTAATCATACTACACGTCCATGCAAGGACGATGGGCCGGTGTCTTGCCCCAGATTTCCCAACCCCAGCTATTCGAGCCACCATGACTGTCTCAGGTAATTAAACTGTAATTTTAAAACTTTCAAAACTTTACCAAACTTTACCAACTTAAACCTAACGTTTCTGAAACTTAAATTTCAGCGTGAGATTGAGCTAGAGGAGCAGTATCGGTGGGACATGGACGAGATCAGAGAGCTCAGATGCATACTTTTTGAGGTCGAGCACCATAATACCGATGTTGCAGCTCAGACGCAAGCTCGGCGGATGCGTGGCAGAGTGAGCAAGCACGTTCATCTAACATGGCTTTCAATGCCATGTAGGATGCGATGCTGAAGGGCAGATCTATCTCGCAATCGGATGTTCCGCCTGGCCTAGTCTCTGGATCCTCATAGGGTCCACTCCATCAGACACCACATCAGGAGGATCCCCCGAGCCACCGACACAACCTCAATATTTATTCTTCCTTCTTCGACTTCGAAGATGTTTATCAACCGAGTCCTTCACATTCTCAATCGCAGTTGTGCTTGGTAACACACAACTGAATCTTGCGGATGGACTTCTTGGTTTCTCCGATGAAGATCTTGTGGCGCGTCTGCAGTCTTAGCCGAGAGGCAACAACAATTCGAAAGGAAAAAAATCATTGTTCGGATTTTTATTAAACTTTTTATATGTAATTATGAAAAACTTTCAATATTTTCAATATATAGTTAATCATCAATTTATTAATAGTTGTTTAATAAATATAATAATTAAATAAAAAATATATGAATTAAATAAAAAATCTGCAGTAAAAAACGAAAAACAAAAAACTTTGTTCCTTCAGTTAGAACCGCAATAAAGGAGGATTGACTGTGTGGAAGCAGTGTCAGAGACTGTCAGGCCTACCGCGGGCCTACTCGCAGTAAATCTGCAGTACGTACAACGAAAAAAATTTGGCTTTTTTTACCGCGACTTTTACCACGGCTCCTGCCGCAGTATGTATTACGGCCTACATCGGGTTTGGCCACAGTAAACTCTGCTTCGTCGACATACTGCCTATTGTGATCATCATTGTTTTATCCAGATTTTTTAAGTTAGAAAAATATCAATTTTGTTGGTTCTGGAGTTTTTTCGCGAGCATTTTTTGTGTTGGTTGTTTTGCTGAGTTGTTGGTTTGGTTGCTAGAAACAGATCTGAAATAGCATCGGAATAATCACGACATAAATCTGCGTTGGAAGAGATGGTGGCATGTGATGGTGACGATGGTTTTGTTTTGTTGAGTTGCTGCTTTGTGGTGATTTCAGAGCTGAAGTTGGAACTGGAAGCTTCAACGGAAGAATGCAGTGACATCTCACGATGTTAAAGTCGGCGACGGATAGAATAGTGGCAGGAAATCTAATTACTATTATATCTTATGCGTATGTAGTGCACACATGTGTACTATATAGTCACTCTTTAAACAAATAGTACAATAATTTTTATGGTATGATTTTTTTACTTATCACTCTATTTAGACCATGCAGTTTGAAACCATGTTAGTCACCATCGTGATAATGAAAATGATTTTTGAGGATCACAAAGGTAAAACACAATCTCAACCATCGCATTTCTTAATGGTCCAAGTTAAAATGCGTACGGAGTAAGAGTGCGCTTAAATATTTCAGTTATTTACAAGTTTGCCACTCGTGTCTTGTGATCAACATTCTTGTCTTGACTGATCAGCATTAAATGTCGATCAGCATGATGACTTATTCCGATCGACATCCCCAAAATAAATGTTGATTTTCATGGAGATCAGCATTGATTTACATAGTGATCAACATCTCTTTACACCTGATCAGCATCATTGTCATGTGTGATCAGTATTAAATATTGATCAGCATGATGACTTGTTTCGATCGACATCACCATAATAAATGATGATTGGTGATCAACATTGATTTACATGGTGATCAACATCTCCTTACACCTGATCAGCATCATTATCGTGTGTGATCAATATTAAATGTATGCTGATATATCTCTTATGTATGATGATCTAAGTCTTATGTATGTTGATCTAACTCTTATGTATACTTATCTATCTTTTATGCACGTTGATCTAAGTTTTATGTATGCTGATCTAACTATTGTCGGTTTCTATGTTGATTATGTAGATTCATATAGTGATTATGTATTTTGATCTAAGTGTTATGTATGTTGATCTATCTCTTATGCATGCTGATCTAACTCAGATCGACATAACTACCTACTCCGATCAACATGACTATCTACTATGATCAGCATTGGAAAAAACAGATCAACATGACTACCTACTTAGATCGACATGACTACCTACTCCGATCGACATGACTAGCTACCTACTCCGATCGACATGACTAGCTACTCTGATCAGCATTGGAAAAAACATATTAACATGACTACCTACTCAGATCGACATGACTATCTACTCCGATCTGCATGACTCGAAGTAGATCAACATGACTACCTACTCTGATCGACATTACTATCTACTCTGATCAGCATTAGAAAAAACAGATCAACATGACTACCTACTCAGATCGACATGACTACCTACTCAGATCGACATAACTCAAAGCAGATCAACATGGCTACCTACTCCGATCGACATGACTATCTACTTCGATCGACATAACTACCTACTTCGATCGGCATGACTCGAAGCAGATCAACATGACTACCTACTCCGATCGACATGACTACCTATTCCGATCAACATTGATCTATTGAGTTGCTTCCTATAAAGATAGCACACAGTAGCTCAACATGACTACCTACTCAGATCATCATCGTTTTCCCCAGATTTCTTAAGTCAGAAAATTTTCAGTTTTTCATCATTTGCAAGTTTGGTGGTTATGGAGTTTCATAGCGGGTAAACTCTGGTGTTGTTTATGTTGCTGATTTTGGCAAGTTTGGTTTTCATAAGCAGATCTGAAGTTCACTACGGAAATGACTGAAGCGTCGTCGAGTCTGATGAAAAGCTTCGTCGGAGGTACATTGACATGTTTTGATGGTGGTTTGTTTGTTGAGTTGTGCTTCGTGGTGGTTTCGGAGCTGGAGAGACGGAGTGGAAGCTTCGCTGGATGTCACGGTGACTGTTGCCGGCGAGATGGACGCGCGGTGGCATAAGATGTAATTATTATTACATCTTATGCGTAGAGACTACGCAGTGTGTAGTCTATAGATACTCCTTAATATACTCCAAACAAGTCCTCCCATCCTCCACTCGACCACATCCACTCCCAGCCACCATGCGCATAAATCAACATCAATCCCACCACCATGCCCAGCCACCAACAACCACAAAATTACAGACCCAACAAGTCTTGAGAAAAGTAGCGATCGAATTGACTACTCTCATTCTCGGTGTAAGGTCAATGCGGGTTGGGGATGAAGGAACTTTATTGTGACCGCCCGTTGCTCCGGGTCTGAAACACTGGAGATTTTTTATTGCTTGGGGCTAGATCACTGACGCTTTCACCACCCTAACAAAACAAATACATCATCTAAGACGAGCGGCCCGGATCTGGAACTTGGCACTAGACAACATTGTGCGAGGCGGCTTGGGCTGTCCAACGGTGGGGAGGGAGAGGAGGCAACATGCACCCATCATTGATCTAGGCTTTTGCGGAAGGCACGATGACGAGAGAGGGGAAGGAAGACTAGGAATATGTTTGATTTGGGGGTTTATTTGCCCATTTTAAGAAAGAATCTGATTATTTGTGATATTGACTTGTTTTTCGTCAAATTAGGTTTTTGTGAAGATCGTGATGAGAGTGGGTGCGTTTGTCAAAATTTTAAAATTTTGTGGTCTGAATATAGTGATAAGAAGAAAATTTAAATCATAAAAATTATTGTAGCATTTGTTAATAAATAAGGATAAAATTATTAAATATTTTTTTAAATGACCATAGATGCATCATAACTTTTACAATGAGACTTAATAAAAATGAAACTCTATTGTAGGTCTCTAGAGTATACTTCTAAGTGCCGTTGGGATTTAAGATCAATAAAATGACAAAGGGTGGTGTGCTTCCCCCTTTTACTAATAAAAAAAAAAAAATGAAACTCAAACATGACAATAATTTAAAGGTTTTATTATCAAATAGTCTCCTGAATTATGTTAATTCGCGCACTTTAATCCATGAACTATAAAACGTGTCAACTCAGTTCCTGAATTATGTAAATTTAAGCACTTTAGTCATTTAACTCGGTAACTCGCTCACTGAGACTCTAACGGTGTTAATGTTTTGACAGGTGAGTGAACTATTTGTATGAATTTAAAGCATTTTATTGCATAGTTAATGGATTTTGAGTATAAATTAGAAAGAATTATGATCATAATAGTCATTTTCTCTAAGGTCAACTAACATTAATACGATCAAAGGGATAAAGTGATTGTCAATGCATAGTTAAGGGACTGAGTTGACACGTTTTATAGTTCATGCACTAAAGTAATTTAGTCAATATAATTCAGAAGACTATCCGATAATAAAGCCTAATTTAAATTAGAGGATTATGGGTGAATTTTAGCGATTCAAGTTGCATGTGCGCAGATATAAGTTGTTTACATATCCCTAAGTGTCTCTGAATGAATCTGGACTGCTAGCTTAATTAATTCTGGATTAATTAGATGTGTGTAGAGAAATATATATACTCCTACATGATAAGGGAATCAAAATCTTAATTTAGCTAATCAATTATCTTTGGTCAGAGTAGAAACTTAAAGAGAATAAATTAAAGGATCTAACCTCAAAAATAAAAACGGAATGCAGGTCACATAATTTCGTTGAGATTGCCTAGATTAGCAGGACTAGAAGCATACTTCATGCATTTTATAAAACGTAAATTACAAAGAAATTTTAGATTTAGTGACTTCCTTTATTTTTTAAAATCATCCTCCCGGATTTTAATGAAAGCTTTAATTACCATCATTAAGTGTTTGTTTGTGGGGCTTGTTAACTGTTAAAGATGTTAGGTGTAATTAAACTAAATATACTTCAAAACAGTCAATCGACGGCTTAGGCCCATCTGCATCGCGACAACATGTGCTTGCGTACACCGATGCGGCTTGAGCTCGCCCATGTTAGGCGACAACGACTCGTAGGAGTGGTTGTTTGGGGATAGAGAAAAGAGAAAAATAAAATGTTGGTATTGAAGTATTATGGTTAGAAATATTAATGACAAGAAGAATAATTAACTCTAAAATTCTTAAGAGTTAATTGAACGTGGTAAGTTGATTCCATTAAATGAAATAACTAATACAAGTATATTTAAGCTAAAAAGCTTAGTGAAAGCAACATAAACGTCACGAAGGCACAAAAAGCGAACTAATGCTATAAGAGAAGTAGTGTTTTTTACGGAACCTTCAGACTTAGCCGTCCAGACAAATAGCCTTTTCAGAGCTGAGGGCACCTGCACCATGACGGAATCGCTGTAGTGATGCATGCTTCGGTACCCTTGCATACTCGCAAATAGGAGTTATCTTGTATCGACTCACCATGTCAATACGCTCCTGAACAGATAGGCACTGAAGGTTTCACTAAATATCAAAGGGATAACTGAAGATATTCAAAATTGAGGGAGTAGACTGAAGATTTTATTAAATCTCATAGATTTTTTTTTGTAATTTTTTCAAATATAAAACATTTGAGTACGGGAATTAATGGGTGTTGAAGATGTAAAAGCAATAATAAAAAATTGACACATAAGAGAAAATTACTTTTTACGTGGAAAAAAATATTTAGGATAATAAAATAAAAGTGATCCTAAAAAGTTCTCTTAACAGGAAACATTTCAAGTTTTCTACTATAGCCGAAAAAAGAATACGTTTCAAGCAATAGGGGCAAAACAAAGAAGGGAATGAAGATCAATTCCTCTTCTGTCAAATACATTAAAATGGAAGCCGATCGATCCAGCTACGGATGCCAAACAAATAGTTTCTTTTCCAACCCGCACTCAGTGGCAGGGATAATTAGAAATTTAAAATGATGAATGAAAATTTATGGAATTCAAAACATATTATATCCTTTGAATAGGACGAAAAGAAGCATTGGTAAATATTGCTGCAGATTTTTCATGCGGTGATTAAGGTAAAACAAAATACATAAAAGAAATCATACTAATTAGATATTTTAACTTTTGTAACACAACCACATTTCATGAGAAGTAAATGAAGTTCTCAAGTTTCATTGCGTCGGCTGGTACAACCATTAAACATTTATTTAGATGTTTAAGGTAGAAAAAGTAAAATTGAATCTAATTATTTTAATGTTAAATATTATTTGTGATTTATATACAAATATTATAAAGGAAAATGACTCTTTACATAATTATGATAATGGAGACGCCTGGTATGTTTGAAAATGTTAATAAAATATAGTATAGTTCTTGAATTTTACATACGAAAATGCACATAAATATTGAGGAGAGAGTTTTTATATGTTTAAAGAACATAGAATGATTGCTCATTATATTCAAATAAAATTGTTTGAAGTTAATACACATAAACCATAAAAATAAAGGGTTGGAAGATAAGTGAAAAAACCATATTACTAAAAGATGTACTTTTTATAATTTTTTAAAAAGTAGTATGACCGTTGCTATAGTGGCGGGCCTATATTTTTTATTGTGGGGCACAATTACTTTCTTTATTTCTTAAGTTATTTTTTAGAAAATATTTTGGTAATTTTAAAATTTCACACTATATACTCATAAATATTCTCACAATTTTCAATAAAAATAAATATGTAATAACAAGTAAAAATTATAAAGAGAAGTGGGTGGCGGAGGAGAGGATAATATTACCATATGAATTATTTTATATGATTATGCTAAATCTTAGAGGGATTTTGAAAACTATATGAATTCGGACGGTTGAAATCGCAAAAAATCACTAAATCGAACCGATTCGGTTTGGCGGTTCGATTTGTTCGGTTAAGTGGTTCGGTTTCGGTTAAAACCGAATAATATACCATTTGGTTTCAGTTAATTTTGATTTAAACGGTTACCAATTAAACCGATTTTTTTTTTTTTTTGAGTTTATAATTTATATCATATAATTAACAGCTCAGCCCAGCCCAAGCCCAATTACGTATTTTACCCAAATTGAAACCCATTAAAACCCAAACCCATTATTCCATTAAGCCCAAACCCATTAAAACAAAAAAAATATATATATATGATATATTTAGGGACGGTTTTAAGGTTCGGTTGAATTGAATCTATTTATGTATTCGGATGAATTTTTCGGTTGTTAACGTTATATTGGATCGTAGGTAATTGCTAATTATTAGGGACTAGGTATTATAAATTTTTTCCAATTTTTTTTTTTAATTATTCTGTACAGTTGTTTCGAGAAAAAAAAATATATATAGAATTTCGGTTTTGGCGGTTTCGAACCGAACTGAACCGGATCCGTTCGATTTCGGTTTTGATGGTTTGGGGGGCTTAAACGGTTTAAGCGGTTTCTTACCACCCAAAATTGAAAACCACCAAAACCGATTATTTCGGTTCGGTTTAAACCAAACCGCCCGAATGAACACCCTACGTATAAAGCCTATAAAACAAAATGACACATATGTGAAGAGAAGATGATGCTTAACTTGTGTGGTTCTATCCTAGGTGAAGAGAAGATGGAGGGCAAAACAGCGCAAGGTTGCTCTACTAATGGAGCAGGTATCCCGTCTTGGACGGAAGTTTGAATACTTGTGAACCAGTACTTATAGCACGTAATGATGTTAAATTCACCTTCAAACTGGCGAGGGAAGCATTAATTTCTCTGATTGTAAGGCCTCCTAAAGCTGATTGCACCAAGTCTGCGAAAGAGACGTGCGTGATCTGTCTGGAAGACACTGATGTTG
>JBBYHH010519371.1:0-11009 GCA_038382905.1 Daphne laureola
TGTTTTGCAGGAGCAAGGTTGCTTTCAAGGTATGTTCTGTCTTCCGTAAGTTAGGACCGTTACGTGGGTTTCCCACATTATTGTGCTGCGTTTCTATAGGGACTGTCACACCGCCGCCCTCCGACCCCGCGACCGCTTCCCACCGGGCCGTGTCTACAGGGGGTGGTGTGACAGATATTAAGTATGAACACTATGCATTAGATCATATTAGAGAGAGATAACACTTGCATTTTAAGTCATATATGAACATGAATACAAGTAATGCAATGCAGTTGCTGTGATATGTTGATGATGTCCCCTTTTAAACGGTTTGAGATGTCATGTGTATCCTAGCATGAATATATGTAAGAAAGAAGGGGTTTGGACTCCCAAATTTCAAACAAACATACACATACAACAAAGCCAATGATCAAGTCAAATAGGTTATGCACTTAACATGGATCAACGCGTTGATGAATGTTATATCAATGCGTTGATTGAACATGCAAAACTTGTTGACAAGAATAGAATGTTTGTGGTTAGTCCAAGTTTTGTATTTTGCAAACTGAGAACTGATGAATTGAAAACATCATAGAAATTTAGACTTACAACCAGAATGGTGTCCTTTTGAAACTAACAAAACTTTGAAAACAGTTTTGAAAAATTGTCTTACTATGAATGTGTTGATTATACTCAGTTTCTGAAAACATATTAGAAAATAATTTTAAAACTTTGCTTGGACTAATTTAAGTGCACAATTCGACTGTGGAGTTTGGAAGACTATATGATTATGAAATTAGTTTTCATAACCTATTGTCCTCAACTCTAGAGAGGTTATGGATGTGTACCTTTCACCTTGGGTTGCTAAGTCCCAGCTCTCTTCTGATGAAGCTGAATCTTTCTTCATTCAAAGTTTTGGTGATGATGTCTGCTAATTTATTTTTTGTATCAATGAAATCCTAAGTCATATCTTCATTTGGCGCATGTTCCCTGATGAAGTGATACCTAACTTCTATGTCTTTAGCCCTTACGTGATGTGCTGGATTCTTTGCTAGGCAGATGGCACTAGTGTTGTCACACATAACAGGCACACTTCTGAAGCTATGTCCATAGTCCTTCAGCTATTGAGTCATCCATAAGATTTATTCCACACGACTTCCTAGAGCTATGTATTCTGCTTCAGTTGTAGAGAGTGCCATTGAGTTTTGTTTCCTAGAAAACCATGATATAAGGCAGTTTCCTAAGAACTGACATGTTCCACTGATAGATTTTTTGTTTATCTTACTCCCAATAAAATTTGAGTCACTATATCCATGTAGTTCAAAGGAGGTCTCCTTGGGATACCATAATCCCAACTCTGGGGTATCAACCAGATATCTGAAGATCCTCTTAACACATTTCAAGTGTGATTCCTTTGGATTTTCTTGGAATCTTGCACAGATGTAGACACTAAATAGGATGTCTGGTCTACTTGATGTAAGATATAGTAGAGAACCAACTATGCTTCTGTAGAGTTTTTGAATAACGTGTTGACCAAAAGCATCTTCATCAAGCTTTGATATGTTGCTCATTAGAGTAGGGCAAGGTTTGGCATTTCCATATCCAAACTTCTTTAGCAATTCCTTGGTGTACTTAGCCTGATTGATGCATATGCCATCATCTTTCTTCTTGATTTGTAGCCCAAGGAAATAATTGAGTTCTCCCATCATACTCATCTCAAACTCTTCCTGCATTAACTTAGAAAATTCTTGACACAAAAGATCATTAGTAGAACCAAAAATAATATCATCCACATAGATCTAAACTAGCAGCAGATCTAACTTAGTAGACTTTATAAAAAAAGTAGTGTCTACTTTTCTTCTATTGAAACCATGTTCAACTAGGATGCTCCTAAGCCTTTCATACGAAGCTCTAGGAGGTTGTTTTAGACCATGCAGAGCTTTCTTCAGTTTGAAAACATGATCAGGATGATGAAGATCTTCAAAGCCTGGAGGTTGCAAAGACTTCTACTTTTATAAAACCATTTAGAAAAGCACTCTTCACATCCATTTGAAAATTTTTGATGTTTAAAAAGCAGGCAAATGCACAGAGTAGTCCGATGGCTTCGATCCAATCTACTGGTGCAAATGTCTCATCGAAGTAGATTCCCACTTCCTGAGAGTATCCTTTTACAACTAACCTTCTTTTGTTCCTTGTCACAACACCATTCTCATCAAGTTTGTTTGTTAACACCCATTTTGTGCCAATGATAGAATGATCTTTGAGTTTTGGAACTAACTCCCATACATCATTCCTGGTGAACTGATTTAGCTCATCTTGCATGGCTATTATCCACTTCTCATCACGTAGAGCATCATCAATGATTTTAAGCTCTATTTGGCATAAGAAAGCTTGGAAGCAGCAAAGATTTCTTAAAGAGGATCTAGTTAATACTCCCTTTGTAATATCACCTATTATGTTTTCTCTGGGCTGGCTAGATCTTTGTTTGAACTTACATGCTGATGTAGGCTCCCTTTCTTATATTTCCTCTTGTTGTATTTTCGTATGTTGATATGTCTTTGGTGAAGATTTCTCTTCATTCTTAGTATAATCTTCTTCTTTTTTTTTCTCATCAACATGTTGTTTGGTGTTGCTATCAACACGTTGTTCATTATTTTCTTCTCCTTTGTTTGTAATTTTTGTATCATCTGAGAAGATATCTTCCTCTTCCATTTGAGGGTTAATTTCACTGAACATAATATGATTAGATTCTTCAACTCTCAAAGAGATTTTTTTATAAACTCTGTAAGCCTTACTCTTGGTTGAGTAGCCTAAGAATATGGATTCATCATTCATAGCATCAAACTTACCAAGATTGTTCTTACCATTGTTGAGCATAAAGCACTTATATCCAATTGTGTGGAAGTAAGAGATATCTAGTTTCTTTCCTTTACACAACTCATAGGGTGTTTTGTTCAGCTGAGATCTGATGGTAACCCTATTGAGTATGTAGGAGGCTGTGTTCGCTACTTCTGCCCAGAAATACTTTGGTAACTTGTACTCATTTAGCATTGTCCTCACCATTTCCATAATGGTCCTTTTTTTCCTTTCTATGACCCATTTTGTTGAGGTGTTCTTGTAACAACAAAATTTATGAGTAATGCCAAATGAATCACAAAGAGCATTTAATTCAGAGTTTCTAAACTCACCTCTATTTTTCTTTTGATAGCAACAATTCTTTTACCTTTTTCATTTTGTACGCTGTTGCAGAAGATGTTGAACTCCTTGTATGTGTCCCTCTTCTTGGCAAACAAGAAGACCCAAGTGTATATGATGTAATCATCAACCATCATAAGACAATATCTCTTTCCTTCTATGCTTGTACGATCAATGGTTCCAAAAATGTCCATGTGTCACTGTTCTAGAGCTCTTGATGATGAGATCAAGTTCTTCACTTTGAAGGCTGCCCTTGTATGCTTTCTTTTGATGTAGGCTTCACATTCCCTGTCTTTATCAAATCTGAGATTTGGTAGCCCTTTGACTAGGCTCTTTTTGGCTAGCTTGGAAATGGTATGCATTCTAGAATGTCCAAGTCTTTTGTGCCAAAGCCAACCTTCATCCTTGTTAGCAACAATAAGACATTTGAAGCTATAAGTAGATAACTCATCAAAGTCAATAGTGTAGACATTTCCACATTTTCTACCAACAATTAAGGTTTTGTTTGAACCTTTGTCAATTACATAATAGAGTTCTGGTTCAAACATCACCTTATAGTCAGTATCACACAATTGTGATGCTAATTAGATTATGCATTACGCCTTTAACTAATAACACATTGTTGATCGTGAAAGAGGTATTCTTACTAATTTGTCTAACACCAACAACTTTACCTTTTCTATTGTCTCCAAATGACACTATACCACCTTTTTTAGGCATAAGACTGATAAACTTGTAATTATCTCCTGTCGTATGTCTTGAGTTTCAAATGTCTAGGTACCAAGTCTCATTTCTTGTTACCTATCAACATGTTGATAAACTCAACTCACTTCTTGGTTCCAAACTTGTTAGTAGCAGTTTTAGTGACCCAAACCTACTTCAAACCAGAAATAACCTTTCTATTCCTGAATAGAAAAATCTTTGTTTGAGTGACCCTTCTTCTCACTGATGGCCAATAGGCCTAAACAAAGACACAAGTTGGGCCAAATAGACCCAGAAAGGCCATAGAAACACTTAAGTCAGCAACCCAGGAAATGGGGCCCATTAAAAATGACTGAAGACATCATGCCCGGATGCACACACATGCAAACCGAGGTCATGCCCTCAGCACATCACTGCCTGATGGCCAACCTCGGGGATAGTTCTGTCACATGTCCACTGACACAAACTGCCACTTTTCTACCAAATGTTATAGATATGCCACCGTATTTGACAATACTATATAAGCCCGCATCATTCCTTCATTTAAGGAAACTATTCACTCTACCCAAGGTCTGGGATATTCTCTTTCCTCACCCATTATACTAACTTAAGCATTGGAGGACCCACCACCATGTAAAACTCCGGCGTGGTTTATAGATTCTGTTACTTGCGCAGGTTGATCTAGCCTATCAAGGGAATGTAGATTAATGTGACTAAAGCTAATGGACAAAAGCTGAAGAGCGTGATGATCCCCACCGAAGGATCGCCACCAACTAACATCATCTGTGGAAACTATCACCACCACCACTCCAAATGGCGCGAATGAAGCTTGCGGAAATGGTGGCGAGAGGCGAAGGTGACGATGGAGCGGAATCCTTCTTCACGAACTCAAAACCCAGACATTTGAAAACCTCTCCGATTTGACTTCACCATTAAGATCGTGGGCCCGTAAACCTACCCTTAAAACATTCGCATCGATACTGATTTATTTTCTAACGTGTTATTCAAGTTGAAGGCGTTCTAATACTTAAGCCTAAACCTGCACCCGGAAACACGTTAGTGGTGATACAAAAAATCGCATCGTAATAATACATAATTATTATAGATATTCAGATCATGTCAAATGCTTCTACTACTCATGCATACTACATGTACAAAGCCATACTAAGCCAACAGAAAATGTACACTTGTTGCTGTTGTCCATAAAACAAACCAAGATCAATCATTAGTCAAAACAAAGATGTGCTAGCAGATAAACAGATTAATCAGATTAATCAGAATGAAACTTATCGAGACTACCCCCATACCTGAATCAGACCTTAACACTCAGGAGTTATGTACCTCAAGTATAGCAAATACAAATTGACCAGTAGAACTTTTCTGCGGTCCCAGAATGAAAGCTCCTAAAAATGTTATAATATAGGGGGTGACTCCTCGAAAGGTACTCAGTAAGCACGGGGATAAAGAATAGTGTTCAAAACACAGAACCTGCAAACAACGTTAGTCACAGTTTATAAATACGGATGCCCCGAAGGACGGACCTGGACACGAAGTCCAGATCGACAAATATGACAGCGCCCGGGGTCGAAACCATCTCCGGACAAACAGAGGGAGACAGATGCATGGTATACCAGCGTGGGGCCTAGGTTCCCCTACAGAAAACTATCGTAAGTGTCATGCCTGATCATGGTGATCAGACCATAGACAAATCATAAATATCTTGTATAGCACACAACTAATACCAGAAATTCAGAATTCCAGAAGATCCAGAACCTGCATACCACTAAACTTTCTCACGTGACCAGTACCGTCCCCCGGGAGTCATTGGGCCCCACCCTCAACCCGGGTACTAGTCATTAACTAGCCTAATATGCATAAAGAAAATCGATAACGCATATTAAGAAAGTTAATCGCCTTACCTCGAAAATCAAATTAATCTACTGTAGCCACCAAAATGTTCTCCAGTAGATAAATCCAAGAATACTGAATCACACTGACAAATTACAGAAACAGACAAATTCTAGTTATTTAACTAAAATTATCAACTTTAGATAATTTACCATTAATTACCACTTAGGTCCCTAAAACTTTTTGGAACTTACAAGTTTGGCCCATAATTTCACTAAATGCCAAAATTATTAAAATTTCATAACTTTATCAACTTTTCAGTTTAAGGGTCTCTTTTACTTATACCATTTCATAATTGCACAAAAATATCCAAATTTTCTATAAAATGTGTAAATTGACCCCAAATTGCCAGAAAGTGACAAAACTCTATTTTTTGTTCACTTTTCAATTCTTTTCCAATTAATTATGAAAATTACCCAAATATTCACAAATAATGGGTCAAACCTTTCGGTCAACACTCATAATTCGGCCAAACTCCCCTTATAATTTTGATTTCAAGAACAAGGGAGAAGAAGAGATTATTCTCAAGATTTAACCTTAATAACCTACTAATTAATCAAGGAACCATCCTTACCTTGATTAATCTTGAACCTTAGAATCTTGAAGATGAAGAGCTTGAAGGATCCATGAAGAATGAGAGGCAAGAATCGGCTGGGAAAGAGCAAGGGGGCTAGTACGTTTTCTTACTTTACTTCTTTTCTTTCTTTTGTTTCTTCCTATTTAACTACTACTTAATAAATCCAATTTCCATTCTTAGATTAAATAAGTACGTATATATACAACCTTATCACCTCATCTTTATTTCTACCCCTTGGATTAGATTGTGTAATCCATCAAGGCCACAAGAAACCAACACATGTAAAGCTTTGTCCAAAACTTCTTCCATAAAATTCTTTCTCTTTTTCCATTTAATTTAATCCTTACAAAAAGAACCATATTCACTTAAGCCCACACTTGGGCCCAAGTAGAAGCCCAACAATTCAGTCATCCCAAGCAAATCGCCCAACATGTGCATTTTTGTCCAATTTTTCAAAATGATCATTTTGTCATCCGAAACCCATTTTTGGCAAAATGATCCGGGATTTCGAAAACATTCTAAATTACTAAAATCTCATGGAATGGGCTCCAAATAAATTCTCGGGTCATGAGAATTATCAAAAACACATCGTTTCTTCCAAAATGACCAATTTACCCTTCTGGGGTAAATTTTGGTAAAAAGGCTCAATAGCCATATTTTAATT
This sequence comes from Daphne laureola, assembly GCA_038382905.1. Classification (NCBI taxonomy): domain Eukaryota; kingdom Viridiplantae; phylum Streptophyta; class Magnoliopsida; order Malvales; family Thymelaeaceae; genus Daphne; species Daphne laureola. Next base: position 7,026 of record JBBYHH010519371.1, read on the forward strand.
TTCTGAAGTGGAATATCTCAAAGACAAACCTCAACTCACTTCCCAGAACTCGGGAAACATCAGAAAATATGTCCCGCACGTTTGAACCTAAAGTCCGGGTGATGACAAATTTTGCCCGCCGGCAATTTTCTCAGATTTCCACCATGTTTTCGGTGGTGACTGTAACAGTTTTAACCTTCGGGCTGACCAGACGATAGCGTAGATTATATTTTGAAGCATCGGGTACCAGACTTTGGCTCTGTGTAAGGATTTTCTCACGTAATATACTGGCCATTGGTGTCCTCAGTCATGCTCCTGGACTAGAACCGAACTTACTGCTTTGTTCCCGACCATTAGGTAAACTATCAGAGACTTGCCCTCGGTCGGTTGTCTCAATGTCAGCATCTCTTCCAACTATGCTTTTATGCCTTCCCACGCGTTCTGGCATTCGGGGCTCCATGTGAACCTGGCCCGTTGGGCGACCTTTTGTTCTTTGGTTAGTTTTTCACCTTTCTTGACCCCGATCCTTCCGGGTTTGGCTACTTCCTTGACTAGTAATTTAAACAATGGTCTGCATTTGTCTTCATACCTTGATATGAACCTGCTCAGGGCTGTTATTCGCCCGAGCAACCTTTATACGTCTTTGATGGATGTTGGAGTTTTGGTATTCATGAGAGCTTCTCTCTTTGCGGGGTTCGCATCTATACCCCGTTCGGACACCATGAACCCGAGAAACATTCCTGCTTTTACTCCGAACACACATTTTTCCGGGTTGAGTCTCAATTCATACCTTCGGAACCGTTTGAAGACCTCCTCTACATCCCAAATCAGATCATCCTCTTCCTTGCTTTTGATAATGATATCGTCTACGTAGACTTCCAAGTTTCGGTCAATTTGATCCCTGAAAATTCGATCCATGAGCCTTTGGTAGGTGGCTCCGGCATTTTTGAGCCCGAAGGGCATCCTTTTGTAACAATGAATGTCAGAGTCACTGATGAAAGAGATTTTCTCCTCATCCACAGGATTCATCAGATCTGGTGGTACCCACTATAGGCATCCAGAAAACTAAGTCTTACGTGCCCGGTTGTGGAGTCCATCAGTCTGTCTACTGGTGGGGTAGGATATGAGTCCTTCAGGCAAGCGTCGTTTATGTTAGTAAAATCGATGCACATGCATAGCTTGTTGCTATCTTCTCTAGTTGCGACCATCGGGTTACTTAACCATTCAGGATAGGAGGCTTCCCTGATGACGCCTGTATCGAGTAGCTTTGAAATTTTCTCTTTGATGAAGGCTCTTTTGATGGGGATGTTAGTACGCTTCTTTTGCTTTATCAGCCTTGCATTCGGATCAATGCAAAGATTGTGTTAAATTATTTTAGGATAGATCTCTGGCATGTCACTGGGAGAATAGGCGAACATATCTTTATTCAACTGAAGCAAGCTTATAAGTTTTTCTTTACTTCCCTCGGGAAGATTACTCGCGATTCAGGTGGATCATTGCTCTATAAGTATAACCTCTTCCATGATCAAGTCTTTGTTTTCCTCTGCTCTCTTGTTATCAGCCTTTGGGTTCTCAGCATTTGGGTTCTTTTGACTGATGGTCATCACATCTTTTGCTTCTTTTTTATTGATGTAGATGGATGAATCACCTTCATCGGTCTCGAATTTCACTGTCAAGTACTTGATGTCGCTCCTCAAATGAATGCCCCCTTGGGTTTCCCTATAGATGATAGCATTATACGCCGAGGGCACATCAATGACTAATCATTTGACCATGAGGTTTGTGTACCAAATCTCCCCATCTGGGCCTGAATCCATGAACATCATTGGCAGTTCGATGCACCCGAGGACAGGTAGCTCATTTGGTCCCACTCCATATGTTGCCGTCTTCACCAGAGTGAATTTGCTGGACTTGAGATTCAGTCCTTTGAATGTTTTGGTGAACATAACATCTGCATTTGAGCCATCATCGCAAAAGACTCTTTTGATGTCAACTGTTTCGATTCTAACTGTGCCATCGGCTCATTTTACCTTGCCTGAGGGGCCACCGTAGCTAAGGGATGCAACCTCTCTAGCCTTCTTTTTTATTTTATTGGACCCGAGGGTAGTGGTGATAGTGTTGATCGTACCGGTGGCTTGGCCCGGATGCTTCTTCCATCTCCTATCCGAGTATGACTCTACATTATCCCTTTTTTCCTTCTTTCGAGATTTCCTTTCATCCGATGGCAGTGTCAGGAATTGTACCAGTGAACATTTCTTCATGAGGTGTTCGATGTACCTCTTTACCTGGTAGCATTGTTCGGTGTCGTGGCCATTTTCCCAATGGAACTGGAAGTACTTCCCTTCATTTCATTTGGCTCCTTTGGGCATGGTCATCGGCCAATCCACATTTCCCTTTTTCTTCAAGGCAGCTAAGATAGTGGTTCGGGATGCGTTGAGAGGGGTTAGTGATATCGATTTCCTGAACTCTTTTCTCTACCCTCTCCATCCGTCCGAGCTTCTAGAATTTTGATTCCCCATTCGTTCTTCTGTCTTCGGCTCCTGAGCCTTCCTAACTTCGGGCTTGACTTCCCGTTAGGACAATACCTCTTGGGCTATCATATATTCGTGAGTGACCGAGTACATTTCTTCAACGGAAGTAGGGTTCTTCCTTGATAGCTCGTAGGCCAATCTTGAATTTGGTAGCAAGGCCTTAACAAATGCCATGATGCAAATGTTATCGGTGAGATCGGATGCGTGCATGGCCTCTCTATTGAACCTCTCGACAAATTCTCAAATGCCTTCATTCAGTTTTTGTTTGATGTCAAACATCTGGATCGCTCGCTTTGCTGACCTCTTGCTCCCAATGAAATGGGTTGTGAATTTGGTAGCGAGTTCCGTGAAAGAAGAAATTGAATCCAAAGGCAGGGCATTGTACTAGTTGGAGGTCGGGCCTCCGAGGGCTACTTCCATACACTTGCACAGGGTGATTTCATCTGCTCCCTTCAACTCCATTGCCCTTTTATACTTCCGGATGAATGCATCCGAGTCGCCTGTTCCGTAGTAGATTTCCAGAGGATGCGGGAGGTTGAATACCCTCGGCATTGGGCTTTCCCGGATCCTTCGAGTGAACGGGCCTTCTTCATTTGTGGATCCTCATGGTTTCGCTTCCGATGTCCTCCTAGGATCTCTTTCTAGTTCTTCCAATCTCCGAGTTAACTGCCTGATGACCTCATTTCTCGAATCTTCCCTTGTCAGTCATTTGGGCCTTGGGGATCGGTACCAGTTCCTTGGTGATCGGGATCTCTGAACTTCCCTTTCTCTCGGGTAAGGGTGGTCGATGAATTCCAGGCTGGGAGTCTGGGACATTCTACGGCAGGGGCCGTGGTTGGAATGCGACGCAACTGACCTGTTCTGAGAATGCCTCGTCCTCCGTCACCGGCTCTATTTCTCCTCGACCATCACCATCCTGATGGTTTTGATTAGGGTTGGATTTGGAACGTTCGGTACTTGCCTGAAATTGCTCCTGTCTAGACTCGAACAAGCTCTGAGACTAGCTAGTTCATTAGTCAGACCGGCAGATGTTCCATCGGTCATGCTTCTGGTGTATTTTGGGTCTGAACCTTCAGTGAGAGGTTCTGAAAGTTGAGGTCATGCTTCATGAGAACGGGGTACCCCCACCAACAGCTGATTATTGGCATTCTCCCGAGAGATTCTATCATTCCCACAAATGGCGCCATCTGGTGGTGGTTCTTCATTGGGGACCATCACGCTATTGAGCCTTTGTCTTTTAGTCTTGATTACATTCAGCTCAATTTCTATACCTTGCTAGGTTAACCTGCGCAGTTGACAGAATCTTTAGACTGCGCTAGAGTTTTCCCCGGCGGTGGGTCCTTCGATGCTTAATTTAGTATAATGGGTAGAGAGAATATGTCAGACCTTGGGCAGAGTGAATAGTTACCTTAAATGATGGACTGATGTAGGTTTATATAGTCTTGTCTAATAGAGTGGCACATCTGTAATACTT
>JBBYHH010519482.1:0-11007 GCA_038382905.1 Daphne laureola
TAATTCACGCGCTATATTTCTGGTTAAAACTCTGTAATGACTCGTTGATATTTATCTAAGGGAAAGTTTTAATTTAGCCGGTTTTCTGGGAACCAATACTCTGATGGACTCCGTTCTGATATCACCAGCCGTAATGTATCAGTAAGTTACGCTTACGCACTAGCGATCACGACCGACGGACGGTGGTGACATGAGCAATTCAGCATCAGGATTTAGCGAACCTCCACAACGAATGTCTTCCTCTGCCGAGATCCCAAACAACCGATGCTTTTCCTTGAGGAGAGATTATTGGGATTCCCAGTAATTAGTTTAATCACGGTTCTGCTCGCTACAAAACGAGAAGAGAGAGGAGTTCGGAGTTTAAGGGCAAATTGCATCTTTACTCATTTTTCTTTCTTAATCACAAACAAATAAAAGGAAGAAACCAATTTTACAAAATCTTTCTAACAATTTTTGAGTGTCACTATCATTAAATGGCTCTTCAATCCTAAAACTCAATCTACCAAAGTCTGATCAGCTTATGAACTTCTTCTGCGCTCCAATGGCTCTCATCTCTCTCGCTGTTGTCTTCATCAGCGTACGGATCCACCCGGTCACCAAGATTGATCATGAGCTGCGCCACAATTTTCAGATAGCCAGCAAGTTTATCTCTCTCTCTATCTCTCCATGTCTCAGTGTCTCGAGCTCTATCCATCGGTCCATCAGCAGAGGTCTTGCTTCCACCATTCCTGGCTGCCATGCCACTCAAGGTTGAACCCACCCACTAGTACATACATGCAAGCTAAACAGGGAAGTTGCATATAACATCACTTTACATCCACAGCACTGCATATGATGTTAAGTAAGGAAAAGTATGAAACATGGAAGAAGCTTGCTTGATGTGACGGACAGGCAGAATTCTACTAAACCAAAAAGATAATGCTGAACTCATACAAAAGCGATGCTATATTCACCCTTAACGGTAAACTTGACAAAACCATTCTAAATAGGCAACCATGCAGAGACATTGACTTGTCATTCTATAAGTAACTCAACAAAGTTACAAAGTCAAAAGACACTTTGATGTGGTCCTATAAATGAGGGACAAACAAGGAGCTTAAACAAACATACCACATGGACTGAAGGACCATACAATCAATTCACTTCTATGCATGCATTGTTCCACTGCCAGAAACATTATTTCCAACTTTTTTCTTTACACTATTAGTATTATGGCTTCAATAAGTGCACATTCGTAATGATATTAGACCATATACAAATACATTCCAATCACTATGATAAACTTTCATAAGTAAAAGATTAAGGAATTTTCAAAGTGACAAAAGAATATTTGTAAATAATGCGGCTATCATTTGAAAATGAAACTTTCTATTGATCGAGGCACTTGCAATCACTATGAGCTCAGAATCCTTCAGCACAGATCCAAACCAAACTGCTTGTTGCTCCAATATACACAAAAAAGTAAAGATCTAAGGATGGCCTATCCCCTTTCATATCTGCTAATACTATATTGATAAAATCAAATCAAATTATGAAAGGCAGCCTCTGATATATGCATGAGATGCTTACCTGTGCAATGCAACCACCTGCATATTGAATCCTTTCCGGCCAAATGTTTCTTGCAAACTTTTAGATACCTCTCTTCCAACCTAGGATTATTGATACAACAATGAGAACAAACATCTTTCCATAGAACACCGGAATGCTACTTTGATGGATATAATAAGAAATACTCCTTGGATCCTAAATTTTATTCAATCATTACTTTCAGGCTGTTGCATATTCATTGCACCAATTCCTTATTTTGATAGATTTTTAAAATAAATTACTTCATTAGCCATCATCTTCTCTCTTTTCTATACCACAAATTCCCACCTACGAAACTTTACCATCCCAATTTTATATGAAGGGTAAATTGAACAGTAAACACAAGTACTACGTTTTATTTTTATTTTATTTTTTTACGGAAGTACTACTTTTTCTTAGAACTGCATACATCCCGATGCTTCATAAATTTTGGAACTGAAAAAGCAGTTAATAAAAGTTGATAGTCCAAAAATATTCTTCACCAGCTATAACAAAATGCATCAGATGTTAAGATGCAACAACTTAATGGAAGTCGGTAAAAATGTAAAAACAGTAACCTCAGTACAAGTGAACAATAAATATCAAGATATTCAACTGACCATGTCCTTGATTGCAAAGCCCTTCGTCCAGTTAATCCGAATACCAAATGAAACAGAGATTTGCTTCACTGGAAATGAAAATGTAAACCCAAGTTCTTTCAAATTTGGAGAAAGCTTAAAATGTCTTTCTTCCTTTTCAACAAATTGTTGTAGTGCAGAAGCTATAAAATAAAAAAGGCCCCACACAAATGCAAAGAAATTTAAAAATTGACTTCCACAAATATCTTGGTCGTTAGAAACAGCTACAACATACTTGAATCAACAGAAAATGGAAGCTACCTCAGTAGTGCCAGTCATCACATGCTGAGGAATCTGTTGCTGATGACCTTTGACCACCCAACTGAGAATTCTCAGACTCTCAGAGCCCTAAAATTTGTACCTCCAAGATGAAGAGCAAAATATGTTTCTTCCTCACTACTGAGTCCTGAAAGAAAACATTACTATTATTCCACCAGTACAACCACCACATCTAGCATGATGGAAAAGGAATCTCCTTTCCCCCAGTACATTCTATACTTATGCATGCAAATGTAAGCCACTGACAGAGAAATAAGCACTGATTCTTTCCAGAAAGATTATCATAGTCCTATCATGTACCAAAAGTTACAGGGACAACCCATACAAAATTGAAAGTAGGGCGAAGAACAAAGTGGGTGGACTTCATTATTCGAAATTCAATACAATACAATACATACCATCCCGAATATACTGCTCTCTTTCCCTGGACATGGAGGTCGAGGTAAAAGTAGAAAAGGGAGTTTAAAAAGTAAGACGGATATCTAAAGAGGAGAGGGAATGTTAAAAAGTAAAAGAAAGTGGCGCAAAAAGGTAAAATACGTAGGTAAAACTTTTTAAAGGGAAAAGAGAAGGGAACAATTAATTTGGGACGAAGTAATAGAGAAAACACGGATTCCTCAGACCATGTATATTGATCAATGAGAGAAGAGGTTGCAAGAATTTGAGAAAATATTAAATACAACTAAAGAGAAGTTTGTATTTTTTTAATTTGATTTATCACCTTCAGACATGCCTCCGAATATCGAAACTTTTTCAATACATGCATAAATTTGAGAAGGATAGATATATACCAACAGTAATCAACAACATACTGCAAAACAAAAGGACTCAGAGAGGGTAAAACAAAACCTCTGGCAGGATACATAACAACAATGGTGGACAGGGAATTCTAAATTAATAATCTAGATGACGACAGGGGAAAAGAAGAAGAATGAACAAGGATGAGAACAGCGAATAAAATAGTGACAGGAAATTATTATGCAACACATAATGTACCAAAACACATTTTGGAAAGAATAAACTCTATACCCGCAAATAATACACAAAGAACTGCCACTGCAAACTGCTGCCATGGCATTTGCTTCTACAAGCTTCAGATACTAACGAAGAGAAACATTATTAGTATCACCTAGTGGTCCTAAAATATATTGCACTAATATTTGGCCTTTGTGTCAACACCTTCCAAGAAAAGAGACTACACAATTAGCTCCATAAGCTCCTTTACAGGCAATCTTAAAGTGCATCAATCTGAGAACCTGCTCCAAGGACCATAAACATCATACCTGATACAATAACACAATCATGTGAAAAACAACAAACAAAAAGAACTCCAGAACATTAGCTCTTGCAGTAAAACAACGGCAAAAGCTGAAAAGCTGCAGAGAGAAGGTTGCTTACAGGTAAAAATGTAATCCGCTAATTAGAGTCAAACAGCAAAAACATGCACAGTAGTAAGATTGCTGGAGGCACAATAGGGAAATAACAGATTCTCATCAAAATGGACTTGTATCTTTGACCCATGATATCCCACCAATTGAAGAACTGAACTATGTGGCTCTGATTCCATCAATAGCTTAGCCACCCTAATGATCGTTCTATGTTTTAACTCAAACCCTGCATCCTTGGCTTCTTGAACCAACATCTTGACCATTTTCACATCCCTTAACTGACAAAAATCAGAGATGACGATATTGTACATCTGCGCATTAGGATATACACCAACCTCTTTCATTGTCGAGTACACGGTGGATGCCTCCCCAATCCTTCCACCCTTAAGAAGTCCACGTATGGCAACGGTATATGAAACACTATCTAGAGGATACTTCTTGAAAATCGCTCTATTAAACAACCCAAAAGCTTTATCATAATCGCCAACTTTAAAGAGTTCACCAATAATTATGGTATGAACGTGAGCATCCATAATGGGGCACCTTGTGATTAAACCACGATATATGGAAACTGCTAGACTGATCATCCTAGCTCTACATAGGCCCATGAGTAATCCAGCAAATGTATATTTGTCTGGCAAGAACCCTTTATCAAGCATGTAGTCATATAATTCCACAGCCTTGAGTGGATAACCAGCCTTCACAAAGTAATTCAAGAATGAATTTAAAATAACAAGATCAGCTTCAAATGAAAATCCACTAAGAATCTTAGGCAAGGTGGAATACTGCCTGGACAAACATATGCTCGATACCAATGAACTAAATGTATAAGAATCTGGCACTAATTTGCTGTCCAAGAGATAAACAAGCACATCCCATGCATAATCATGCCGTCCTGCCTTTGATAAACAATCTATTAGTACATTGCATAGCTTAAGGTCAAGAACATGTCCATTAGCCATCATGGCACTTAAAAGGCTCAATGCACAATCAACCATTTGGGATTCCATAAATCCCTTAATCAATATGGTGTATGTTGCAATCTGTGGAGAGAAACCAGATGCTAACATTTTTCTATATACATCAGCACCTCTGCTAGGTTGACATGCTCGAAAAAAACAATCAATCAACATAGACCAGGTGTTTACCGACACAAGCACTCCACTGCTAATAAGCAATGCCAAGACTTGATAAGCCTCTGCTGCTCGACCTGTATTGCAAAAACAATTAAGAATCTCCCCATACGTCCATGGATTAAGATAATACCCATCTTTTAGCAGTTTCCTAGTGATACCCTTTACATTTGATAGGTCTTTTAGCTTACAAAAGTGACCCAATGCTATGTTGAATGTCAAAAAGTTTGGGTCTAAGGTCTCTCTCATAAACTTGACTGCTGCATTTGGTTCCCCAATCTTGAACAGCACATCTAGTACGACATTCCTGGCAAAAATGTTCGGTGTAAAACCGAACTTCTCCATTTCCTCAACAGTGTCAAAAACATTCCCATGTATTTCTCCATGCCAGTAAATCCTCAACAGCAACAAAAATGTCTTAGCCTTTATGATAGAGCCAGTGCTTTCCAACTCGCCAATAATTCCTTTCACTCTTTTATAACGCAAAGTTAAGCGAGAAACAACATCAACCATGTAAATAAATGATTGACGATCATGGAAATAATCACGCTGCTCAGAACACCACAGGAAATACTTCAAAGCAATCAAATCAGAACTGCATTTCGACAAAGTAGACTGGACAATTTCAGGTGTTATATGAACTTTTTTCCCTCTTCCTCTGGAAAAGAATCTTCCATCAATCATCGGTTTCAGCGACAGAACAGAGTGAGTAGATACAAAAAGCAACGATTGAAAAATTTGGTTTCCTGGCACCCCACGAAGCAAGCTCCTACCAATCCGCGACATACGAAGTATCTACGGCAAGTAAATCAAATTACTGTCATTTTCAACTGCAAAACCAGATATATAGATGGTCGAATTGTTTTCTGAAACCAAGAAAAGGAATGTGCATGGCCCAAGCAAGCAGAGGCATGTTGCCGCTGCCTTGATGGCCCGATGGGATGCTGGAGACTGGAGCAAGAGCTGCGGTGGCCGGAGCGGAATGCAGAGCTTCTGCCTGCTGGCGCCGCGGAGCTACGGCCGGGAACGATTGAGCTGCCGGCGAACTGCTGCTGGCCTGGTATCAATGCGGAGGAGCTACTGCGCCGGAGGACCGGCGAGTGGTGTCGGCCGAACGATTATGATTAAGGATTGCAGGTTAGGGATTGGACTGCGTTACATGGGTCAGTTTAGAAATTGGCTTGGTCCTTTGAGCACATTTAAATTTGGGATAAATTTTAGCATTACTCTAAAAATTAATTCGTTTTTATCATTATAATTATTTTGATAGTTTGATTTTGACACTTTTTTAATTTGATTATCCTTAATAGGCATTTTTGTAATTGATATAGAGAAGATCTCAACGATTAGGCCACGTGGGATATATAATTCTACATGACATCCAACTCATCTCTCAGTCCTCCGATTCTCAGGTGTCGATCTTCACACTAGCCATTCGCATCTTCATCTCCGACACTGTTTAGAACGGCCTCGCTGAGCTCCGGCTCGTGGAGCAGCTCCGGCTGACTCTCGCTCTTCCCACGTGTCAACCATCTCACTATTAACTGGACGTCATTTCACCAAATTCATACCTAGTCAGCAACTTAGAACACTAAACTAAACGGTAGTACTAAACGGAGATAAAAAAACAAATTATAATGACAAAAACAAACCAATTTTCAAAGTAATGCTAAAATTTAATCAAAATGCAAATGTGGCTACTAAAATTGGACATTTTCCTAAAGAAATGTGTTAATTTTACCACTGAAATTTACGAAAGTTTTAAATTTGTTACTAAAGTTTATTTTGATGTGAAAATGCTATCCATATTTTATTGAAGGATAAATTTACCATTTGACATTAAATTGTCCAAATTGATAGTAAGATGCTTTTAGATAATGATCATGGGGTGTGACACTAGACAATCACGTCGATATTCGTTGTAGGTGGGCAATTACGTGAGAATCATCTAAGCGCATTTCACTGTTAACTGAGATAATTTAATGTCCATTAATAAATTTATTCCTTCAATAAAATTTTGATGTCATTTCATTTCAAACTTTTAGAAATTTCGTTATTGTATTCTCGTTTTTAAAATTTGGGTTACTTTATTAAATACTTCATTCGTCCCATAAAAATTATTTTATTTAACTTTCAATTTTGTATTTAACTTAATTTTAAGTAAAGAAAAATTTATTAAAAAAAATATTTAGAAACTAGACATATTTATTGAACATATACATATAAATTATTTGATATTATATGTTAATATGTTAAAAAAAAAATTAAATTAAATGTTGGAAAGTGAGTGGCATAGCAAATCAAGAATGGGCTACGCAACATATATTGACTACACATTGTCAAAAGAATGGAGAGGAAGTAAGGGAAAAAATAGCCTAGTTACCAAAGGCTTGACGGTCATGAAAATGAATTTAGGCGTACTATGAAGACACAATGCATTAAAAAATGAGCACAAAAATATATACGGAAGTCATGTGAAAGGCCTATTTTTTTCTACAGTCTTAATTATAACTCTGTTCAAATAGAAGTAAGTTTTACTGTTAATGAATAGTAATGTGCTCAATAGACGACGTCAGGTAAGTTTTTTTTTTAATTTTTTTTTTATGAATTGTTTTTTATAATTTTTGTTTCACGTCAGTTTTTTTTTATATATATTTTTTTTTCTTTTAAAGTGTGTTTATTTATACTATTTATGTAAGAGATTTTATGAAATTTGTCAGAGAATATCTCTAGAAAAAAAAATCAATTTCTTTTTTTATTATTTTTTGTATTGGTTCTCGAAGTTTTAGAGTTAATATCCTGAGTTTCTTATAAACTTCCAAATTACTCTACTTCCTAATTCTCATAATGTTATTCGTACGGAAGTGTAACTGTTGATGAACAATAACGCCCAATGAAATCATGCTACGTGTTCACATACATTTACGAAAATCTTATTATTGATGAACATTAATCGCTCAATGAAAGTGTGTCACGTGTTCACATCAGTTTAATCCATTGTTCCGGTTTTTCTGTTTTGTCCTTCAACCTCTTTACTTTTTTTTTTTTTTTAACATTCATACATTTTTTTTATTTTTATTTTTTATATCCATACGTTTTTCTTTAAGTAAATCCATACCTCTTTACTTTTGTTTATTTATAAAAGACTACACCTCTTTAGTTATGGTATCATAATACTTCATCCGTCCTAAAAGTTTTACATATTTATTTTTCAACATTTAATCTATGATTTTATTTCTAGATGAATTTTAGCTTTAAAATTTATATATTGATATGAAAATTTAATGTTCCTATTTTATGAAGATATTTTTTATAATTATTTTATTAAATAATAATATAGATAAATTGCAGTCAAATTAAGATCAAAAGTCGAATATTACAAAACTTATGGGACGAATGAAGTAGTTAATAGTTCATTCGTCCTAAATGTGTTGTCCCAATATATACACAAAATATTTCAAATAAAATGATATTTTTTATTTTTGTTTTATTTTAATTCATTGTTATCCTAATAAGTGCACTCACTTAAATTGTTGAGGTAATAAGTTGGGAGGAGTGAGAATGATTTTGAAATTGGGTAATGTTGAAACTTTATGTAAAATGAGTTGATGACCAAAGACAATTTTAATATATACTTAAAAAAACTAAAAGTTACAACACGTTTGAGAGGGAAAAAATATTATTATGCTGCAATAGAAAAATTATCATTGTGAAAAATAAATGGAAATGTTTTGTACTTCTCAATTTGCATTTTCGTTAGTATATTACAAATCGATTTTGTTATATGATTATATGTAGTGAAAAAGTTGTTTGGGGTTACTGAGACATTGTTTAAGGTTACTAAAAATTTAAAATTGTTAAGATGACAATTTTGGTAATCACTTACAATTAAGTGTTGGTATATTTTATCTTTAACCATTTGCACACAAAAAAAAAAGACATTATTATTACCTCTGTCCCAAAATGATTCAAACATTTGACTTTTGATGTTGTATTTGACTCAAAATTTTATTAGGAAAAAATTGCTGATTTGTTTTTAAAATATATATATATAGAAACTAAAAACATTGAATTATCATTTGCATATAAATTATTTAGTTTTTTACATCAAAATAAATAAATTATAGTTTAAATGCTGAAAATGGAATGTTCGAATTTTTTTGGGACGGAGGGAGTACTATTGAATGATTACCCAACTTAATCCAAAAATAATCCTGCAGCGTAGCGCGGGCATTAAAATTCTTGCAACTTCTAAATCTTGAAACTATTTGTGTCCAACCTATGGAGAGAATTTTTAAAATTTTGACTAGATCTGTTTCTAAAAGACATGAAGAAGAAGATTATAAGGAAAGAAGAAAAGTAAAAAATACTCACGACATAATCATCCGAGACATAGAAAAAAATTTGGGTAACTGGAATATCCCACGAATTAATAACTCTGAAGTCTACTGAAATGACACTTTTGAACTCATAACTACATACTCCCTCCGTCCCTAAAAAATTATCTTATTTATTTTGACAGTTTCACAGTATTTAATCTATGATTTATTTTCATGAATGTTGAGACATCGAAAATGAAATATTTTATGGGTGTCTCATATTTGCAATCTAAATTTTTCAAATATATATTTTTTTGAATTTTTTTAAACTGTTTATCTTTGTTAAAATTCGAGTCAAACATGAACTTTGAAACATCAAAATTAAATGGGATAATTATTCAGGGACGGAGGTAGTATGTTATTAAAACAGTAGAAAGAACTGTTCCAATCATAAGATGACAAATTTGAATTGTTATCTAAGTATATTGTAGAAGATCATCTTGATAACCATTACAATTATCTACATATCGGATTGGTTCAAATTGCTTTAAAATCATTAACCAGAAATTGGTTAAATACTTCTGTTGTTATTGCCCTAAAAGATCATATGCATAACAAGTTTACTGATTCTCTGTTAGGAATGGTAGAATCCAACCTATGTTATGGATCAATATACTTCAACTGTCATCTAAATTTCACTTTGTCCTTAAAAATCCACATATCATGAAAGTTTTAAGAGCTAATATTCTTACATCAAGATTTGATATGTTATAAAGATCTCAGAATTTAACCTTTGTTTACAGAATATACTACAAGGTAATAACAATTCAGTTAGAGCCTAAAACTCTAGAATTTGATACAAAAGGGGAAACCCTTTTAATACAAGTTAATGCTGAGAAAACTAATATGGTTCTTCCAAAACCAATAAAATGAAATGATATCCGTTTACCGGATAAATGGATAATGCAAAACAAAAAACTAGTAAAACCACTAAGAACATCAGAAGTGGAGAGAATCATAGAATATGAAAATGAAGAAGTTGAAATTAAATTCAGAAAAGATAGAACAACAAGAATAATTAACTTCTCAGAAAATCTCTTAAAATACCACCAATGGCATCATGTTCACATGTGCTAGAAACAGATTATGAGAAATACATCAGAGAAGTAAGATAATCAATAAAACAAGTATCTCATCCTATTCATGTGTATAAAATATATCCAGTTAAAATAGGAACTAGTCAATCATCCAAATCAGTTGAGGATGATAGAATTAGCTTTTCAGACTTTGAGCTAAACATGTTAAGGGAACCATTTATGATAGACTATAATAGTCTAAGAAATCAATTTTGGTCAACAGAAAATACGACAAAGAGAAAATGGTTATCAGAGAATTATACAAAAAATGATAGAAGATAAATACAAAAACTTTGGTATAAAAAGATTCGTCAAACCCGAACTAACTTAAAATTCTTTTAGTGGTACATTCTGACTCTAGTTCTAAATAACGAAATAACTTTGTCTGCTTTAGAAGAAATATGGAATACCTACAAAGTTAAGGAATGAGAAGAAATAAAAGAAATAATTATTTTATACCCTCCTTCCAAGACAATCACTACTAGAAAAACTGTCAAAACCAAAGGTCAGTACCAACGGGCCAACCCGTTGGTAATTGCATAAACCAA
>JBBYHH010519703.1:0-11006 GCA_038382905.1 Daphne laureola
CTATTTTTGTTGCATAAACACAAATAAATGTCCACCTGAAATGCTCTAGGAAGCAACTTAGTTTCGGCCAAGAAAAGAGAGGATGAGAAGGAGAAAACAAAGCGCAAGAAGAAGTGAAGTTTTGGCTGGCCCTTTGACCTCTTTTATAAAGAGATGGGGGCAGTTACAAGGGGTTGGTAACCTCCTCTCTTGGCCGAAAATATACAATGATTCGGCCTAGAGAGGTGGTTACTCCCTTAAGACTTACAAAAGCCTTTAGGCTCGGTAACCATCCATTTTAGCGGAAGGGTGCCTTCCAAATGGCACCTTTTCTCCAAAATGAAGCCTCCATTGGCTGGCCAACTTCTATAACCGCCAAGGTAAGGGCGCCATACCCAAGGGTGCTAGTACTAACGGTTCAGGTTAGCCCTAGACATGCCCTTTTACAAAAATACCCCTATTTTGTGTAAAAATGTACCAATAGATGGTTACGACCTATGAAATACTATAAAAGTATTCATATCTTCATATTTCACATAATTAAGTTCTATAGAACTCCTTTCAGCTCACTTTGAGCTGAAAGTCACTTCTCCATTAAGACTAACTCACTTGAGCTGGAGTTAGCTACTTCTAGCTAACTTGAGGTGAGGAAAACTACTTCTAGTTGTCCTAGAGCTAATGTGAGCTTAGTACATCTACTTCTAGCTGAGATGAACTAAGGTAAACTACTTTTAGCTTCCTCTGAGTTCTCACTTAGCTCCATGAGCTCAAGTAGCACTTCAAATAATCTTGGTGCGTCAAGAATTCCAACAGACCCATGGTTGTGTCAACAACGCCTTGACTGCGCTTGCTCGGTACAACAAATTGATAACTGGAATCAAGATGCAATATTTTAATTTCTAAGGAACATATAATTACCCATGAGAATAGGGAAAATATTGAATTTAATCTCATGAGTTTTGGAAACTTACAAAAAAATAAACATTTGAGTAATTTTGAAACCTACAAATAACTTATTTGATTATTGTCGCCTTTGTCAAGTTTTTAGTTGGATTAGTAGTTCAGCGACTCTAATTGCATCTTAAGGTTTTTTAGTCCTAACAATTCTAGATCCCAAAGTGAACCCCTTTGTAATTTTACCCTCTTCCTCTCATGCTATGATTTGTCGCATTCACCCACTCTCTTGCTACCTAACCGAGTCCAGTCACACTATGTCCTTCTAGCCATTTCCTCTAACTCGATTGAGCCTTGTATCATCGTGTGTTTCCTCGGACTACTCCTCAAGATCTGTCGACCTAGCCCAAACCACTTCCACATCTGAAGTGGCGTCTTTGTTTGTAGTAGGAGAGTAAGTGGTTGTGATGAACCTAGATCACGGAAGGGAGGAGAGAGAAACCTAAGATCATAATTTATCTTTTCAGGATTAAGTTTGGATAGATTATAATTGTGAGGATCGTTAACCTAATTTGACAATAACAAATAACAAAATAAGTTAAGGGTCAAGAGGTAATTATAGTCTTTAAAATATACGTTAATGAGTTTTATTTTGTTGGTCTTTTAAAATGGGGAGGGGTTAATTAAATGTTTTTTCTGATCTCAGAGTATAATTGTAAGTTTCCTCACTTTATAAGTTATAATACCTTTTACCAAAATTATTCAATGGTAATAATATATAAATGAAATTTCATCCATTAATTAGATTTAATCCAATTGTCACTTGATGTTGCCTTGTTATTTGATAGGACAAGCGATAAAGAATTATGAAGCAGAGGATGCAATAACTCGGGATTAAGATGGGCAAATATTTAATTATGACAATTGTGTTCTACGTTGTAATGGTAGATTTCACAAAGAGACCATTGATCTTGATCAGGGTTTTCTTGATATAACGAAGATTAAGATCCATCTTATTGTGAATAATGTTTATTATTGTCGTGCACACCCTGTTTTTGGTGATCAAAAGTTTATGATAGAAATGGCTTATGAATCATCAGAGGATGACTTAGGTGTCGAAACATCAAGCTTGGGCCCATCTGAATCAGAGAACGAATTCTATTCCACCACTGCAACGATGACATCATCCTCCGAGGAAGAAGATTATGTTGATGATAATGACGACTTAAAATCACCCTAATAAACTTATCATCAATTACTGATGATTTATGGGTATAGATATTGCATACATATATACATACATACCTGCATACATATATACATACATACATACATAGAAGAACCAATATCAAATAAAAGGTTTGTTTGGAGATATAGGGTTCACGATCGAACCCTGTTCCATGCACAAGAATAAGGATACTTGTATGTATAAAATATACTTATATACTTGCTCTACTTTATGGTATAAAGTTACCGTATTTTTCATAAAATTGATACTTGTATAACTTCTTTTCACTTAATAGATCATTTGTGTGTCGTTCTAAAGGCAACAAATTATATTAGGATCCTTTATGGATGTTACTACTCTGGTTTGTGGTATTTTCCACCTCAAAGAGCCACACAAGTGTTTGATACTGTTCAAATAAGAGTGTCCAAAAAACTGTTCAGAGTGACTTTTCATAGCATTTTTCAAATGTTGATATGATATCATTATGTTTGATACCAATGCTAAGTTATTTATAAAAATAAATATAAAATACTATCTTCATCCTAAAAAATTGGTGCATTTCATTTTTAGCATTTAATCTATAATTTTATTTTTTTTAGCACTTTAATGTGAAAATTCAAATATTTGAAATGAAAAATATGGATTAACATGTGCAATGGCGAAGCCATGATTTTTTTTCAGGGTGGTCGTTGATTTCTTCAAATATTATCATAAATAAAGTAATATTATCCAAGTAATTTAATGCAAGTAATTTGATTTATATGAAAGTAATACATATGAAGACTACTAAAAATATAGACATATGATAAAAGTACATATATCAAGTAGTTAAAATCTAACACGACGTTCCTTCAAATCTTTAAAATTATCGATTAACTTGGATTGAAAAATAAAAGTTTGAAGAATTTGATGAAGTTGGATCGAGATTTTTTCAGAATTTTCAACTCTGTAACAAACGTCAACTCTCAATATTTCTGTAATATCTTCCACATTTTTTGAAGTTTGATTGCTTTTATGTTGATTTTCAATCCCCAAATCATTTTAAGTTTTTTTCTTCAAAGAAACAAATCAATTGGTCTTCCACTTTTTTTGAAGTTTGATTACTTTTATGTTGATTTTCATAAATTGTTTTATTTTTGTAAATTGTTTGAGGTGAGTGGGTAGAAATTTAGGTGATAATGGACTAGATTTTTTGAATAGTAGTAGGTTTAGTGGGTTGAAATTAATAGATTAGATTTAAAATAATAAATAACATCCCTAATTATTTTAAATGTATACTATATACCCCTATATTCTAAAAAATCTCAGGGTGGTCACTGTCTCCCCTAGCCAACATACCGCTTCGCCAATGAACATGTGTAGTTTCTAAATATATTTTTTTTCAATTTTTTTAATGAATGTTTTCTAGTAATAATTTGAATCTCTCACGACGTCTAAAAAGAAATGCACCAATTTTTTTTGGATAGAGGGAGTTTAATAAAGGACAACATGAAATAATAAAGAAATGTCTCGATACAATTTTGACAAAACATATAGTTAACAATATCCTACTTAATCACTAAGATCCACAGTTGGATAGTCTAAAATTGCAGTCCTTTCATAAAATAGACTTCAAATGTTTTAATGGAATACAATAACAACAAAACAATGAGACTATAAGCAGTAATGTGTGAAATCAGAAGAAAGTGAAGAATGTTTGTTCTTATTTAGAGATGAGAAAAACAATTAAAACCACGCTTTACATTTATCACAACCGGTTAGGGCACGACTAGGGCAGAACGGAAAGTCTGTGTAGGAGTCACCGGAAGAACTGTTGGTTCGGGCAAAACTGGGGCACGGTTGGGGCAAGGTTGAGTGGTAGGAACCGAAAGTATGACAGGTTCGGGCAAGTCTGGGGCACGATCAGGGAAAGGTTGTGCAGGTGTCACTGAATAGGCTGTTGGTTCAGGCGAAGCTGGGCCACAGTTGGGGTTGGTAGGCATCGAGAGGATAGCTGGTTTGGGCAAGTCTGGAGCACGATCTAGGCAAGGTTGTACATGTATCACTAGAGGGACTGCTGGTTTAGCCAAAGTTGGGGCACCATTGGGGCTGGTAGGCACCAGGAGGATGGCTGGTTTGGGCAAGTCTAGGGCACAATCGGGGAAAGGCCGCATGGAAGGCTCTGGGAGAGTATCTGAGATAGAGTCATCTGGATGATCGAAACTTAGGTCTTCGAGGAACTGATGATACTGTTGATCATTATGTTGTTGTGAATGTGACTGTTTAAATGGAAGAGTTTCTTCTCCAAATTACATGCCCAGATACGAGAATGCAGCGAGTACGTGGATGAAAACACTTGAAGCCTTTGTGTTGATAACCATACCCGATAAATACACACGGAATTATCGATCAAATTTGTTTTCCTTGGTATCCCATGTGTATGGGTAGCATCTGCAACCAAACGTCCGCAATAAATTATAATTGGGATGAGATCCATATAATTTGAAATAAGGAGTTGAAAAATTATGAGAGGAAGAAGGAAGTCTGTTTATCAAGTAAAAAAATAGTAGAAAAATCCTCTGTCCAGAGATAGTGAGGAAGGCCACTATGGAAGAGCATAGTCATCCCAAGTTCTCAAACCATACGGTGGCGATGCTTAACATTTTAAATTTGTTATGAAGTGTGTGAGCAAGAAAGTTGATGGATGATTCTTGTGCGCTGAAAGTGTGCAGCAAGTTTCTTGTTGGAAAACTCTCCACTATTGTCTGAGTGAAAATTCTTGATTTGGTTGTTGAACTTGCGAAAGACATATTTATCAAAAGCAAAATAAATATCAACAACATCATATTCAGATTTCATTGGAGTAAACCACATAAGGCGAGAGAAGTCATCTACAAACCGCGCATAATATCAAAAATTTCCAAGAGAGGAAGTTGGTGCAGTTCCCCATAAATCACAATGAATTATGGAAAAAGATTCTTTTGCATTGCTTTCAGATAAATAAAATGGAAGTTTAGAAAAAATTTCTAGACAACAACTATCACAGAACTGTTTGTCCTTATTACGAGAGCTGATGGATATTAAACCATGATTAGCTAAGGGTCCGTTTAGTTGTGGAGTTTTTTTCAAGTTTTCATTTCTAAATTTACTTTGTAAATGTGTGATTGTATAACTAACTTCTAAGCTATGAACAATCTTGTTTTCTAAATTTTGGAGAATTCTAGTATTAAACTAGGGAACCTTCATTAGTTTAATATTATAGTTTTCCAAAATTTGAAAAACAATATTTTCCGTCATTTGAAAGCTAGTTATATGATCAAATATTTACAAAGGAAATTGAAGATGAAAACTTAAAAAAAATTCAACAACTAAACGGACCCTAAATGTTGTAAAGAAGAAAATTGTGAATGACCAAGTCTTTCATACCATGTAGATTCACTAAATGCACATTTCTCTGGGAGAAGTGCAAAATGCAATTTAGGAAGAACATATAGTTCCCCTCTACACTTCCCTATCAAAAGTGTCTTTCTTGTCTATCGTTCCTTCACATAAAATAAATTATCAGAAAATTTACATGAAATATTATTTTACTTGGTGAGTTCAGCAACTAAGAGTAAATTCCTAGTTAGCTTTGGCACAAGAAGAACATCTTTTAGTAAAATTGTATTCTTACCAGCTATCACAGGTATTTCTCAAACACCATTAATCTTAAGCGATGATCCACTTCCAACAATAACAAAATCATCACTGTTGTAATGCTTGAGATTGGAAAATATACCTGAGTCATGTGCCACGTGATTTGAGGCACCAGTAACTGCAATGCACTCGGTATCAGGAAGCAAGTTGTTGAGGGTTAGGGCATCAAGTGGACGACTCAGGGAGACTTCCTCGGGAAAATGAAAAGGGAGGACTTGGTTTTCGTCGAATGCATGACTTCAATAAAGCGATGCTTGCAAAGAAATGTTAGAGGCTTCTTATGCGCCAAATTCCCTTTGCGCCATAGTTTTAAAGCACAAAAAATTCTGGCACACTTCCTTTCTCCATGAATTAAAAGGAAGGACTTGCAAGTTGCTGATCTACTTGATCTGGATACTGGACAATGGGATATGAGACGAGTTCAAGAGCTTTTTATCAGACCTAATCAGAGTAGAGATCTCACCTTTCCGGGAAGAGTGCTTGATTGCGAGGACACTTTTGTTTGGAACTTTGAGTCACGAGGTGAATATACGGTTAAGAGCGGATACCACATTAACAGTTACAGGACTTAACGATTCCACCTATGCAAAAGAAGATTTGGTCCATAGTATAAGGCTTTTCGGTGTTGTGGAAAATGATAAAATTTCTCTGGAGATTGTTTTGTAAATGTCTTCGGACGGGAGATGAGCTGTTCCGAAAGCACATTAATGATAATCGAAATTGTCCTATATGTAGTAATGCACTTGAAATAGACACTCACATCTTCCTACATTGCTGCAAGGTAGCGGATATACGACCCCAACAAAATTTATCATTTGTGACAGAGAGGCCTTGCTCATTTCATGTTTGGTTCCACCTCATTGATCGGTGGCAAGCGTAGTACAATTGGGAGAGAATTTTCATTATTTTGTGGACCATCTATTTTTTTTTTTTTGAATAAGGTTGTTTCATGAGAGTTCTGATTTCTTTATACCTTCTATTTTGTTGCAGATTGATAGGTCTATGAACGAATTAAAGGTGGTTGCACTGCCACAAATTCATCGAGCCAAGTCGAAATGGACGGTCCCCCTACCCGAAGGTTTGTACAAAATCAAAGTTGATGCCTCTGTTGATAATGATGGTAGAATTGATCTTAATGCTTGAGAACCCGGTTGTTTGGGTTGATAGTCTCCCAGATTTTCTTCAGAATTTTGTGTAATTTGCCACTTTCTGACTTCTCCTTCTCTCTCATTTGTCGGGCCCCTCAGGATTTCTATCTGATATTTTTTTTTCATTATTGTTTTAGGATCTTATTGAATCCAAACTTAGGTAATTTTTATTTTTATTTTGTTTTAAAATGAAAAAGAGACCAGCTTGAGGGATTCCTTCCTTTATTAGGAGTCCCTTTCCGTATAAAAAAAAAAAAGACAATTGTAATTAAGTGTCTTTGGCCATTTTCAATATATGAAATATATCAGAAAATCACCTCATTTCCTAAAAGTATACACTTCCCTGTCATTGATCCGCTCATTTCCATTTTAGGTTATTCGTGAAAGACCAACTCATTTCCATTTTTGGAAAATTTTACCATATGAATTTTCTAAATAACCCCAAGTTACTTAAAGGAGGTTTGGTAACTTAGATGAGCTTGGGTTTTAGTGGACCCCACTTATTAGGGGTAAAAATGGACAATCACTTCAATACTTCATTCTCCTTTGCTTCAGACAAAAGCAGATGAGCTAATTAATTGCACCTGAAGGGAGTATAAAGACATCAAATTACCTTGATCTCTGATTTAGAAAGGCATTTGCGGTCTTCCTTTTTTTATAATATTCTCGTCCTAAAAATATTGTAATTTTTTAATTTTTATATCTTTAGTACTAATTTTATCTTACTCGTATTATACTGTCATTTTTACATCATTTCGATAAAGGAAAAGCGGCAACTAAGATAAATATGAAGCAATAAATTGTTACAAATAATTTGTAATGCTTCTTAGTACATACCAATGTGGAGTGCTAAGTTTGTTCAGATGTTCTTGAAGTTGGTTTACTTTGTGTTTCATGATTAAGATGTACTTCTCAATGCGATATTTGCGGGACCTCATCGATTTCAACTCAATCCCAGTAAACTTCCAAATTTTATGTAACTGAATTGCAGATTCAAGTGACTTGAAGACAGAAAATAACCAAACAGGCCAAAAAACAAGGTCAATTATTGAATGATTTTCCTACAAATCCTGTTCCTCTCCCCAAATTAACTTTGTTCAATAACACAATTCTACCTGAAGTTGAGTAAAAAAGAGCATCTTTATGATTAAATACTTTGTCCACCAACTGTGGAAAAGTTTTCTACATCACCCTTTTAATTATGGTTTAGGCTAGAATGTGTCACCCCAGAACATGTGCCGCTTTGTGTCACTCTCTATTTATTTTAAAAAATGTCACTCATTCTCCTTCTCCATGTTTCTACTGTCATTGAGCTTACTGTCGGCATCAAACCTTCATGAAGAACTAAACCATCACCCTCTATCTCTCACTTGCAGCAAAATAAGTATCACATTGTACCACAAAAGTATCATTTCGCATAGAAGCATCATTTGATGCATCGAGAGCATCATTTGATGCATCGAGTGAATCATTTTGGAGGATGAGTGCATCGTCTGAGTTCATCATTCAGGAGAGGAAGTGCATCATGTGTGTGTTGAAATGCATCATTAGTGGAGAAAAAAATATGATGTTTGTAAGAAAGAGCATCAAAGTGGAAAGGAAGAGCATCACTCGGGTCACCAACCACATCATTTTGAACAGTTGAAGAAAGTGAGTGCATTATTAAGTCATCAGAATGTCTGCATCATGTTTATAAGAGAGAACATCATAATGCAACTTGAGTGCATCGTTATGGTCACCAAAGGTATCGTTTTAGGAGGTTGAAGAAAATGAGTGCATCATTAAGTCATTAGAATGAGAGCATCATGTTGTAAGGTAGCACATCATACTTGAAACGTAGAGCATCATTCTGCTCACCAAGCGCATCATTTTGAAAAGTTGAAGAAAACTAGTCCATCATTAAGTCAGCAGAATGAGTGCATCATGCTTGTAAGGGAGAACATCATAGTGCAATGAGAGTGCATCATTATGGTCACAAAAGACATAATCATGAGAGGTTTCAGAAAATGACTTTACAAGCTCAAAGGGAAGCCTAAGTCTTGCTACCATTGAAGAAAACTCCTTGGAAGCCTATGTTGAAAAAGGCTCGGCGCGAACCCTTCCTAATGGTTTGACCCCCGTGTCCACCCTCACGCCCTTATACTGGCCAAGCCTCGTGCAACCCTTGGCGCGATGCCTCCTGAACCTTGAAGAAGCTGGCGCGCTCCCACCCTCGTACCCAAGGATCACTAGGACTGCTGGGACCCTAGTGACACCCCTAGAACTACCCTAGCGCGGCCCTCATAGAGCAATTATTATTTTGGAGCATCAACACGACCCCCGTACCCTCGCGCCTTGCAACATGACCCTCACGCCAGACTCCATCATTTTGAGTCTAAGGCACCGGATTTATGTACTTTTGCTTGTACTTTTGGACAAGAGGCTATACCTCTTGTATTTTGGATCCCCAACCCATACCCCATCAACTTCACCACTTTCATGGGAATGGGACTTCTAGACCATACTTCTCCATTCTTTCCATCTTCCATAAATGGTGGAATATTGTATGAAGAACTCAGAACTTTTTGAATGCAAAATTACTCTCTTTTGAGAAGTGTATCTTAAGTTCTCATTGCTTGCTACCTCCATCTCAACCCTTGAGGCTTATTCTTAAGTATCAAGATATATATATTTGGTTGTACTCCACACCGTAAGGTCTTAGATCCATCTCTACCCCTACCACATATTTGAAGGGTTGCCCTACCTTTGTTGCAGTGGAGATCCTTTGAGTGGTGCATCACTTTTGCCAAATTATAGCCACGGATCCAAGGAGAAGTTCTCCCTTGGTGAGGCTATTATCAAGTGGTATCAGAGCATAGGTTTGGCTCTTGGAAGAATTGAGGTGAAAAGTTTCATTTTTATACCCCTTTGTGTTGTTAAGGTTTTCTTGAATTGTTTGTTTCAAAGTTGTTAGTATTGTTCTTACCCCTAATGTTATTGACTTGTTATTCCCTTAAGGATTCAAGTCACATTTAGAATTTGTGGTATTTTTGTCACCACCCCCTCCGAGCACGACCTAGAGGAAGCGGAGACGGGGCCGGAAGGGCGGCGGTGACGATCTATCTTCCTTCCTTTACACAACTAATACTTTGGGTTATTTTCATAACCCGGGCCCTTGGTCCCCATTACAACACAATGTATAACAGTTTTCCGGTTTCCAGCCAGACCACCTGTCGGTCAAACACTTTTAATAAATTCCTCTGGTATTTGAAAAATGATATGTAAATTTTGCTGGAAACTAGACTCATAGGGCTACAAGGACATAAAATGTTAGAATTTTCTATAAAGCTGATCAGTGCAGTTTCGTCTTCAAAGTTAGCCCATAAATGTAGTTTTCTGATTTCTGACAGCACTTCATTACTTTCCTGCAGTTCATACATTTCTATAACAAACAGATAACTGAGCTTTACTCAGACCAGATACACCGAAAGGAAGCTGCCTTCGGCAAGCATTCCCCGATAAAGTAGACATGCAATCATACAATAATCAAGACATCAATCATACACATATGCCAACATCTTTCATTCATCATTTATACATCTTTCATACAATTGACCATAATGATTATCTATGCTACATGTAAAATGCAACCTACGTCTACAGAGCCTTCTTTACCCATAAAAGCATACACTTTAATCAGAGAGTCGAATCTAAAGATTCTGACACTCGCCACCTGACACTGCTGCTGCTACACATCAAAGACAAGTGTTAACTTTCAGTACGTATGCAATCTTTCTGTTTCTGTAATCTGTAACATAGATAGTATCATTATCTGTAACAATATCTGTAACTTTATCTGTAACTCTTCCTTTTAACATTATCTGTCGTTCCATCTTGTTCTCTACCGGGAACTCCCTTACTCTGTACTTTTCAATAAACAATACATAGGAGCAATGTCAGTACCTTAAACTCAGAATATAGTATGGCCAGACGGAGTCTCAGTCGACGGCCTTAAAATCCTGACGTTCCTGAAAGAGAGGGATGTAAAGGGGTGAGTTCCGGGGAGAACTCAGTAAGGGCGTTAGGCAGAAGTAAAGGGGGAA
>JBBYHH010519814.1:0-11006 GCA_038382905.1 Daphne laureola
TACTACCATGCATTCACATAACAATTCAAAAGCTCTTATTCAACTCATTTCCAACTCTAATCCAACATTCATCACAAAACTCCAACCTTAATTCATACTTAATAAATTCGGCCAAACATTGGCAAACCAACTAGGAGAGTTTTCTTCAACGATTCAACATTAATTTAGGAGCTTCAAGCTTCACTAAATCCACCAAAATCCATAATTAACAAAGAACACCTAAACTTTCAACTTTATCCAACATTTTACCCTCTTTGAAAAATTCATCGAAGACATTTTTCTTCCAACTTTAAACCACATTCTAGGAGCTCATTAGCATCCTCTTAATTCAATACAATTCAACACCTAACAATGAATCATCAACACATTGTTCATCAACAATTCCAACTTTGACCAACATTGACCATGACTTAACTTGATGATTCAAGGTTAATTCCCAATATGAAATATGTTCATAATCATCCTAACAACATATTAGAACCATCATTTCATCTCATTACTTCATAAATCACGAAATCATAAATTACCTAAATTCATCCATTCTTGAAAATTTGAATCATGATAAGGAATGAAGTAATGATGAAACTCCAAGCATTAAACATACTCATAATCAACCCAAAAACACTTTAGCATCACAAATTCAAGTCATTCTTCATGAATCAAATTTGGGTTCAACACTAGGGCTCACCATATTCATCAAAAGAGAGCTTAAAATGAAGAGGAGATGTAGGAAATCTTATTACCTTGAAGATTTACTCATGAAACAAGCTTATCCTCAAGCAAATTGGTGAAGATTTGAAGGAGCCATCCTTGGCCCCAAGGGAGTTGAATCGCCGGCTATGGAGGAGAGGGAGAAGAAATGATTTTTCTCTCTCCTCCATTCTTACTATTCACCATTTTAATGAAATAATTCCATTTTTAATTATTTTATGAATAATTATCTTACTACCTCCTCATTAATTCCATAACATAATCCTTTCTTAATAATGATACAAAATTATGTGTCCAACATAATTTCACTTTTGTCCAATTTTTCAAAATGATCATTTTACCCTCCGATGTCAATTTTGGTAAAATTACCCGGAATTCACATACCAACTCCAAAATGTGAAATCCCGCATAATAAATCTGTAATGAAGTCCCGGGAGTCATTACTTAACAGAAAATGTGTCCCGCACGTTCAAAACAAAGTCCCGGTACTATAGAATCTGACCCTCGAATAAAATATTTGAAAATTTTACCAACGTCCTGGGTTGGTCTATAACAGTGACTCTCCATCGCCGGCGCGTGCACTAATTGATATCCTACACTTGTATGAAGTTGCTTCGGGTCAGAAGGTGAATCTGTCAAAATCTACGATTTACTTTAGTCTGTCGGTTATGCCGGCAAGGTGAGAGGTGGTGTTACGGACGCTGCGAATTCGGAAGTGTCTCAAGGAAGACAGGTACTTGGGATTTCCATGGTTGTTAGGGAGGAGAACAGTGGATCAGTTGGATTTTCTTGTTAAGCGTGTGACCGAGAAGTTGTCTTCATGGAAGGCGGCTACTTTATCTCAGGCGGGCGGAGCTACACTTATCAAGTCGGTCATCCAGGCGATGCCTACCCATATTTTGAGTTTTATTTTACTTCCCTCTCCAATTTGTAGGGCTATTAAATCACTTCCGACATGATTATTCTGGTCCTCAGATGTGGAGGAGCAAAAGATTGCATGGTGCGCGTGGGATAAGTTATGCCACTCGAAGAGATTTGGCGGGATGGATTTTCGTGATACTCCTGCATTTAACAAGGCAATGCTGGCAAAGTAGGGGTGGCGGTTTTTTAAACAATCGGATAGTTTGGTAGCACGGGTTTTTAAAGGCAAGTATTTTTCCACAACTTCCTACTTGTCGGCGGGCCCGGTTGCGCAGCAGTCACCCATCTGGAAGGCGATCTGAGCAAGGAAGGAGGTTTTGGATGCTGGTGCATTCTGGAGGGTTGGTGACGACAGTTTTATTTCCGTTTGACGTGACCGTTGGGTGCCGAACCCGGATTTCAAATTGGTTACGCCCAATATTCGGACTTAACAGTGGCTAAGTTCATTGACCAAGACACTATGACATGGAAGCTACAGCAGGTTGAGGCTTTCTTTCACCCGTCGAACGCAACTTTTATAGCAGGTATACCTTTGAGCTCTCAATCTCGTTATGATATATTTACATGAGGTATGGTGGAGGATGGTGTTTTTACTGTTCGTTCAGCTTATTATTATTATTATTATTATCATATGCCCTCCTACATAAGTCAGATCCGGGTCAAGCAGACCCACTTTGGCAGTGGTTATGGAAATTGAAGCTACTTCCGCGCGTTCACATTTTTTTCTGGCATGCTTTGGCTAATATCCTAACAACACGGGACAGTCTACCGACGCGTGGCGTGCAAGTAGAACCTAATTGTTCGGTTTGTTCTGGTATGGAGGAGTCAACTTATGATCTTTTTTGGGAGTGTCCGTGTGGTCTTAATTTGTGGCAGGGTATGCAGATAGATGTGACTCCATTTGTTGGCCATTGCGGATGGCGGTAGCGATGTGGTTTCTGTGGTCCAACACGAATCAGGTGGTGTATGAACATAAATGTAATGCATTGTTTGCTCTTCTTATATATAAAGGTTCAGTCTTGGGTGGCTGTATGGTCGGAAGCAAATGCCGCGCCACAACCGAGTATGGTATCGGCCCCGAACTTGCCACCGCGTTGGACACCACCACCGCCGGGGGTGTTGAAGATTAATGTTGATGCAACTTTAAAGATTGAAGAAAGTGTTGCTTCGGTTGGAATAGTAGTACGAGCAAATGATGTAACGGTGCTTCATGCTTCGTCTGATACTTTTGCTTATTCGGGGGGGTGAACCACTTTATGTCAAAACTCGTGCACTATTGATAGGTTTGAAGCTTGCTCGGGAGCAAGGATGGGAGGAAATCATGTTTGAGACAGATTGCTAGAATCTTGTGCGTATTCTCTAGAATTCTTCGAGTTCATGTCTTTATCATTTTGGCATAATGGTTGATGATATTAAACACCTTGCTAGTTCTTTTCGCATGTGCTCTTTTAATTATTTACCCCGTGCTACTAATAAGGTGGCACATACTATTGCTAGACAAGCTCTTTTTGTTATGGGACCTTCTTCTTAGTTAGATATTTCGCCCTCTTCGCTTTTGGATGTAATCTCTTGATCGTTACTTAAAAAAAAAAAAAAAAGGGGAAAAACATGAAATAGAATACATTCTTCTGATTGGCAGCCGACCCAGCGAGTGTATCTCCTTCGGTTAAAAAAGACTGTAGACACATGAAATTCACGTCCGTTGCCTCTTGGAATTCTAGACTCTAGAGACTAGAGCACCACCACTCACTTACAGTGTCTCGTATGCAAGAAATAAAAACATATAGCCGCCATTAGGCAAGAAATACTTAGATTGGTGACTTCCATCGGGTTTTTATTAGACATCTCGCGCATAAGCAAAGCCCTCTTCCCGTCACCGCAATCTCTCCTTATCCTTTATCAACTCCAAAATTTACCAGTCATCATCTCTCGTTTCTTCACAGCTTCAGCAGACTGAGACAGAGCCAGGAAAAGTTGCCGCTTCTCTGGACATGGATTCTTAGGGCCGAGAAAGTTGGAGGATGTCGTGTCTGTTGCCGCAGTTCAAGTGTCAACCAGACACTTTCTCTGTCCAGTTCAAATTTCATCCTCCTCATTACCATTCTACCATCAACGGTAACCCAAGTAAGTTTCTTCTCTCAATCCCACTTCTCAATAATTTCCTGGAGATTTCCTTCTGTTGTCAGATACATTTTTCATGTTGTAGACACAGGACAAGTTTTTGTTTGTTTGTTTTTTTTAATAGTTAGTTGTTTTTGTTTGTAATAGTTTTATCAGGACTGAAATGGGCACTTTGTTTGAGCTTCAGTTTTATTATTCCTTTGGAGGAAGTGATGTTTCAAACCGTTATTGAACTTGTTTAAGGGTTACCTGAAGGAATGAGTTTAATGTAGTATTCATTGAGTTGATCTAAATATTATGGATTGGCCATGGATATATTTGGGGCTAACTAGTTGTTTTGTATCTTAATGGACTTTGTTCATGTTGGCATTTGCGTTTGGTAGTTTCAATTCCTTAATTAGTTTTAGTTTTAGTTTCAGTTCCCTTGTTTGCGCTGAATTTTTTACCCTCTGTAGAATTTTTTTACTATATGTTTTGCATAAAATACATCATTAGCTAACATTATAAAGTTAATTGATGCTATAAACTCCACGCCACTGGTCCTACTGTACTTGTGTTTAAGGTGTGTAGTACATTGAATCTTCAAACTTAATGGCATATGCAATCGAAATAGCTGAGATGACTATACGTTCGGTTAACTGCGTCAAATGTTTTGCCCGGGCTTACTTATCCTGCTGCCCTGCATATAGCCTGTTTTGGTGTGGCTGAAGGCATATGTCTCTGTTACTTGTGTAAGGGGAAATCTCAGGCATTAAAGGATGGGGTTTGTCATTGGTGTTCTTGTTCTACTTCTTGGAGAATCAAATATCTGTGGAAAAAGCCTTTAATACTAGATGAAATAAAGACTATAATTTTTCATTTATTAATCATTTTCAAGCGTTGAAGTGCAATGAATGTTGTTCTTGATGTACAATAGACTGATAGAGACCCATTATGTCTAGAATAAATTCAGATATACAATAGACTGATAGAGTCAACATCTATAATCATTTTCACAAATAGGTTGTAATCATTTATTGTTATCTGCAGCAAAGCATAAGGATACAATTTATTTTCGGCCACAATGTATTTTATCTACTGGATCAACATCAATGACTGCGGTTCTTGATGTCGAGAAGCTAAGATTACCATCTTTTGAGACTCATTCAAATTCAGTTCCTGCTGATAGACCATTGACATATGTGGGTGCAACTGGTCCACCAACTGAGGTCAGTTAAGTTTCATTACGCATCTTACCTTACTCCCACCTATGTTGGGGTCAATGTTTATCACAAAGTTCATATTGTCAATAATCATTTAAAGTTATCTAATCTATAAATTCATGCAAAAGAAAAGTGGAAAAGTTTAAGGCATTGTGCTCTTCTCAAGACAATCCGCTCATAAGAAATAATAATGATCTGAAATTTTAAAACCCACACCATTATAGGTTTTTGGCACCATGGAAGTTTATCATTAAGTATTCAGCAGAAAGGATTGAAACATATGAAGAAGGTACATAATCCTAGCTGAACCCTTACCAACTGATCTAGCAAGATGATTCCATAATATATCCGCCAATGTTAAATGAAAGAAAATATATTTCTGGATGGCACGTTAGAGCATCAAACAGAAGACTAGCCATATTATAAAATATTCTTCTGTTTTTGGAAACTACGAATTTCACATAGCCCTATAACTGGAAATGCAAGTATGAAGCATATAGTTCTACAGCTTCGTTTCCATATTAACTTGATTATTTTTCATCTGGAGAGCATCATAGCAAATTGATCGGCGATTCATTACATTTTAATTTCTCAGATAACAACACATGTTGTCTGTAGCTAACAAATTACTTCGATATAGTTATGGCACAAACAAATAAATCCTCTCTTAGTTTCATGCCAACTTTGAGTGTATGTGTGTGTATATGGTATTAAAATACTAAGAAATATTTGCTTTTTTTTACCTTTCATCGTAAGACATATGCTTCCGCATTGGTCAACAGTTGCCTTACTTGCTGGTTGTGATCTCTCTCTGTTTTTTCTATACTTTTGCTTTCATTTCTTAAGAATTTTCACTAAATTCTAAAAGGAAAAACAAAAAAGAAAGAATGAAAGCAGATTTACCGGGCATCTGGATAGTGCTGTCCTGATTTTGCTCCTGCACTTCAGCTTTTGTCTGGAGGCATGCCAAACTGTGCCTACGACTCCAGGCCTGATGCACAGCAGGGCAGGCATCACGGCATAACCAGCAGTCTCTTTCTCTATTTTTAGTAATAGGGATGAAAGGTTGTATTACCCTTGAAAGTATTTTGAGTAGAAATCATCATTTAAGGAGATCTTTGTTTGTAAGAATTGTCGGTTCAAGGAATAGGTGGATGAATACACCGCAGCTTGATTGAAAATTGTTAAACTTAGAAGTGTGAGGATTAGGTGCTTGCCATTTGATTCTATAGCGTTTATGTGCAGGCCAATTTTAAAGCAGCTTTAGCTTCAGAATCGCTTTTCACTAGTGATGAAGCTGTAATTGCTGCAGCTGCTGCCGAAGCTCTTGCACTTGCAAGAGCTGCTGTGAAGGTGGCAAAGGATGCTGTCCTAATTTTTAATGATCATGAGGCTTCGAAAATGGAACTCAAGTCTACACCACTACCTGATGCTTCTACATCCAAGCTGAATCAATTTACAGAAGCAGAATGGGCTGGCATAGTCGGGGATTCCCCAAAATTAAATCTTGGGCAGAAGAAAGAGGACAATTCCAGTCAAGTTCTTGTTAAAGAGTCTGAGAACCAGGATCCTACAAGTGAAGAACTGGAGCATCTTGTGGAGCAATTTTCCCATGATATAGCTGTGAGGTCAAACCGACAAACTGAACGGAAAGCCAAAAGAGCAAAAGAAAAAGGAAAAACTTCTTCCAGTGTTCTGCGGTTAAACTCTGGCTCATCCAGTCGGAAAAAGCGAGCTTCTTTACCAGATATCGACTATAATGACCCATTGCGTTTTATAAGAGGAACTACCAGTTCTTCGAGGCTGCTCACTGCTGGTGAAGAGTTGAAGTTGTCAGAAGGAATACAGGTATGGTGAATGACACATACTGCAAACTTGCTTTTTACATCTGTTTTTGTCTTTCTAACTTATGGTTTATTTCCAGGACTTGCTGAAACTGGAAAGGCTGCAGGAGGAGCTCACAGAGAGATGTGGTGGCGAACCAACCTTCGCACAATGGGCTGCTGCTGCCAGTGTTGATCAAAAAACCCTTAGGAGACGCCTAACACATGGTACTATTTGCAAAGACAAGATGATAAAAAGCAATATCCGTCTTGTTATTTCCATCGCAAAGAATTATCAGGGGGCCGGTATGGATCTCCAAGACCTTGTTCAGGTGACTAGTCCTCTATGTGCTATGTTCTTAGCTTTGGAATGATGACTCTTCTACTTAGATACTTATTGATGTCTTATACTCTTCGGATGGTAGGAAGGATGCCGAGGCCTTGTAAAAGGTGCTGAGAAGTTTGATGCATCAAAGGGTTTCAAATTTTCGACCTATGCTCATTGGTGGATCAGACAATCAGTAAGAAGGTCTCTCTCGGACCAGTCAAGGACCATTCGATTGCCTGTAAGTCCTACTTTATCCTTTCTAATGATGAAGTAGCTTTTTCGAGAACAATTTGATCCTCATTGCAACTTGGTGCTAATGTCAATCTCGCGTTTCAGCTTCACATGATTGAAGCAACATACAGAGTGAAGGAAGCCCGGAAACAGTTGTACAGCGAAAACGGGAAACATCCTGAAAACGAAGAAGTAGCGGTAGCAGCTGGCCTTTCAATGAAGAGACTAAATGCTGTTCTATTGACCCCTAAAGCTCCGAGGTCTCTTGATCAGAAGATCGGAATCAACCAAAACCTTAAACCTTTGGTATTTCGCTGTCTATAACCTTGTGAAGTACTGTTCTCCCCATTTTCTTCTCTTTGTCTGTAATCCTGCTTTTTCTTCAGGATGTAATTGCGGATCCAGATGCTCATACGGCAGAAGAAATCATGATAAGAGAGTTCATGAAGAAAGATTTGGAGAAGGTGTTGGACAGTTTGAATCCCAGAGAGAAACAGGTAATAAGATGGAGATTTGGGATGGACGATGGAAGAATGAAAACTCTGCAAGAAATCGGTGAGTCAATGGGTGTGAGCAGAGAAAGAATCAGGCAGATTGAGTTGTGTGCCTTTCGTAAGCTGAAGAACAAGAAAAGAACACGACATTTACAGCAGTACTTACTGTCTTACTAGCTAAGCTTCTCTTGCTGAGTTCATTCATTTTTTTTAAACGTTCAAGATAGAAGTTAGCCAGCAGATAAATGTACATTTTCTGTTTTAAAAGTTAACTCTTTGCCGTTCATAGAAACAACAGGTTTTGTTATGATTATGGTGTTCAGTCACTTCCAACAAATTAGTTTCGTCTCAAGAGATGGCTTGGTAGAATCAAGGGGTAATTTTAGTCAGCCCAAGACTATGATGAAATATATTCAGCAAATTTGTTTTTCTTTCTTTCGTTAAACATGCCCGATTATAAGAAATGACCCTGATCAAACTATAGAGTGCTAAAATTCTTATTCGATTAACATTTTATAACTGTGAATGGCAAATCTGTAATATTATGAGGGAGTTGGTGACATTTCTTATTCCTGACAAGGGGGTAGGATTGAGTGGTGTCAGGTGTTATACATTCTATTAGCATTAATGATCCGCACGAGTGTTTGTCAGGAGGCCCAAATGAGCAATTGTGCGCTCATTCGACTACACGGTTGTTCGGTCGCATGGTCGTTCAGTCTTTGAACGGTAGTCCCTCCCTCGGATCTTCTGATTTAGGAGTGTTTTGAATGGGAATTCTAAGTGGGCCTTGTACATAGGCTGTGTTTGGGCCGGCTTCTAGGTATTGTATTATTAATTGGGCTTTTGTCGGCTTCTTTGCCTATTTTAGGTCTATTGACAATCAGTCGCAAGTGTATTTCACAAGTCAATGTACACATAGTCCTTAGATTTAAGGTAGTGAAGATCTACTCATGTGAACGAATTGCTTTGATTCTAGTAAAGACCATTCTTAATTGAGTGGAATAGACTAGTTTTGGGTAAGTAGTAATATCATGGATTGAGACTGTACAAGATTCAACACTCTTATGCTACAAGAGATGCTCTCATGGTCATGATTTAATATTAACAATGGTGACTGATTCCAAGTCTTGATTCAACTCGAGAAGTTTGTTGAAAGGACACAGCGAGTACAAGTAAGCGATCATACCAAAGGGTGAGTTTATGCCATGATTTATGACTTCTTCATTATTGGATAACAGTGATGTGTTGCTAGATATCGCTAACTGCTTGTAGTGGTGAATGAGAATTCATGACTACTGCTAGGATAACGAGAACCTATGAGATTAAACACATCAACGAGACAGTTCATGAGTGAATTGGGAGAAGCTAGAAACTTTCGGGTTAAAGTGACGCTTTTAGAAAATTGTGCACTTAAATGGTAAAATTGTGAAAACATGCATACCTATTCCCACTTTAAGTGGCGCATGGACTGGTCATGCGCCTTTGTGCCAATTCTTCTTTGTTCTTGGAGAATCATTCCGCTGCTTGCACAATGTTAAGAGTAAGGACCTCCTACCTCAGGCATTCTTGAATCGCGGAGAGGAAGCAATTGTTCGTGCAAGAATACCGGTAAAGGGCGGGTAGATTGTCGCCTATAACACGTCGCACAGATAATCAGTCGGAGGTAAAATTTCAATCTACCATCTTGCTTCGTTCTACATGATATATTTGGTGGGTTTCGGTTAATTTCATTACGCTGTTTGACACTCATAAACCGAACATAAATCACGTGTTTAACGTCTGTCAAATGACCCTTAAATCTTTGGTTACTTAATGAAAATTACATGTCACATCAACATATTGTTACTCACTTGTAGAGTAAATTGGGCCATATACATTAACTATACTAATACTAATCGTTGCAAATCTATCTGAACAAAATTTGATTGAAAAAAAAGATTTTAAAGTATGATTTTGTTACAAATCTAAACCTCATCTGTTACACCCACTATTGGCAGGAATTTATTTTCCGAAGGAGAGTGGCTGGATGGCGAGTTGTCATGTGCATTCAGGTATGTGGAAGCTGTTAATTTTGAGTTCAATTGCACTTTGAGTGTTGTTAAGTGCATGATATTGAAGTGTTGATGAAGTAGGCTGGTGTTTGAACTAGCATGATTGGCTTCGGTGGAACGGTGGTAGAAAGAAATAGAGTTTTCTAAGTTTCAAGTGTTGCTGGTAGACCACGGGCGATCTGCAGCAAAGGGAGAGCGATCGTTGGAGGTTCGAAAAAGGAAAATGGAAGTGGGTCTGGCCCCAGGCGACCGGGTGGGCGAGCAGAGCTCCCTGTAGGCGATCGCCTAGACCCAAAGTAAAAAGGGACAGAGGCTCAGACGACCGGCCAGGCGAGCGAGGCTCCTGGAAGGCGATCGCCTGAACCTAAATTTGAAAGTGGGTTGATGGTCAGGCGACCAGCCAGGCGAAAGGGGGCCTGGTGCAGGCAATCGCCTGACCCATGAAATGAAATGACCAGCGGGCCAGGCGACCGACCAGGCAAATGGAGCCTGTTGCAGGCGATCATCTGACCCCAGACGAAACAAGGCAGGGGACCAGGAGAAGGAGCAGGCGATGGAGAAAAAGGGCAGGCGATCGCCTGGAACCCGTGGACAGAAAATATAACTGGGGTTCTAAACCCGAAAACTTGGTGGATTTCATTTCTTCTTCAACCTCCAGTTTCCAAACTCGATCCCAAACCCTTCCCAACTGCTAGATCTCTCATCCTACTCTAGAAATACAAGGAGAACTTTATTCCATGCATGATTCATAGTCAAAGGTTGGATTCTACGAAGAATAACGTGAATCAACTGCAGTTTGGGTGATTTCCGGATTTGGGTTCGAATTCAAGGTTGGTATTCTTGAAGTTTCTTGACACCAATGAAGTTGTATGCATGCTCTAATGATAGAATATGGTTAGGAGCATGTTTTACACTGCTGAATCGGATTGAAATAGAGGAATTTGGAATTTGGGGTTCATGAACAGTGATGAACGGATTTTGGGGGAAAGTTGAATTGACCTCAAACTGTTGTTGTTGGGTGGATTTGGAGAAACATTAGTACTTGGTATGTTGGTCAATTATGGCTTAATCTAGGAGCTAAGAGAAAACCCATAGGATTGGGTGGATGAACGAAGTGTTGTAAT